>JAVFBX010124108.1:0-27641 GCA_034783855.1 Mopalia kennerleyi
TGTACTTTCCTATTGACAGCGTATCCGTAGAGGACGCTTGTGGCGTGTGTGGTGGAGACAACAGTTCATGTTTGACCCTAACTTCAGTTTCACCTTCCGCGTTTCCAGCGTTAGTCACAAAGGTATGAGATAAGGTTTACACAGTTAATAGCAAACTAATGTGTTTACTACAAAGCTTTTTTCTGGCATAAATGTATATTTTAAACACAATGTCCTTGTTTATTTGGCTACCTGTCGCCCTGGTGGTCTGATAGCTAAGAGGCGACATGGAGCCGATCTGTTTTAGTCCATCGGTGGTGGTTTTATTTCCCATTAAGCTGATTGAATAATTTAAGTACGACGTTAAACCACAATAAAACAAACAAAGAAACCAAAGCCCCAATTCCTTGCCTCATTCTCTGTTAAATAAGAGCTCAACAACAGCCTTCCAAAATAGAAATACTTATTTTAACCGGTGTTTTTTTTTTAAAATAAGAATCAACTTTAAAATGCAGACACGTGATGTCGTTGTATTGCGTCCTGTGACTGTTGTTGAGGGTGGTTTCCGTCATTATAGGCTTGCGCACCATAATGTGATTGAATTAACATTTAGTAAGGCTTTTAACCCCAATCAAACAAACCAACAAACAAAATAATAATTTTGAATATTTACATAACGGAGAAACGACTTATTTCTTTATTACAACATGTGTTATATCATGGCAGCGTATATTAATTACTCTCTGACCTCTGTTGGAACTACGTTCGGGTTGACCTCTCATCTCCCCAACTTCAATCATATTATGATTAAGTCGTTCTGGAATAAAAAAGAATAGTTAATATTGCAAAATTACACAAACTTATCTTACTGATAAGTATACATTACGTTATTGTAGCTGGATCATGGTTTTAAAATATCCATGCGTGTAAATCTAACCTTGAGTTGAGAGTGTCATTCTATCGCTATCGCACCTGATTGGAGAAGCTTTTGTGAGTACCATTTTATGGTTGTGATCACTAAGAAATGGAATATTAAAGAGTTTTGTTCGAAAAGTAAACTTATTTCCCACGTGAATTGTGGAAAAGATAACTCATTGGGTGTGTGTCACGTCTGGTGGGTTATCCTTTCCAAAATTAACATGATTTTTGCAATCGGAATTCACTGAGTATTTCCGCAATATATGTGCGCAGCGGTACATGTAAATATGCTTGGTCTTGTTGTAGACAATTTATATACGAGGAGCTGGTTTAAACGGTCCGCGTGTTGAATGCCTCGTAGTGAATATAGACGGAGAGTGGATCACCGGAGAAATCCGGAACCCGGGGAACATAACCGATACAATGGGCTGCGTATTGACACTACCGCCGTGTAAGATATGGTGTTGCCTGGTTTTGGGGGGTTTTTTGTTGGGGTTTTTTTGTTGGTTTTTTCTTCTTTCTTATTTGGCACTCATAGCTAAGCGGCAACATGAAGCCGATCTTTTTGTGATGTCTTTGTATTACGTCTTGTCCTTGTTTATTTCCAGTGGTGTCTAGGGTGATTTCTTGTACCCATGGGACTAAAATGCCGTCATATTAGTGGAACAATCTTTAAGTACGGTGTGATTTGAATAAGATAATATTACACTTATTACTACCTGTCTTTCGCATTGTTGGTTGAATTAAACTAAATGTGTACGATTCATTGCTAACTTTAAATATGCATTCGTGATTCGTTCTCGAAATTAGCATCGGCGTACTCTTTTTATTTGTTCACAACAAATAGATTTTCTTTGGTATCTATCTTAAAACATTGTTTTTACACAAATTGATCGATAAATTGGTTGTTGTTTTTTTAGCGCCGTGTTCAAGGGTATTTCACTTAAATGAAGGCAGTCTATTCCAGGAATAATTGAAAACCAGTACAACCACGAAGAGAAGTATTGGAAATAATGCTAGAACGATAATCTTCCTCCGCTGCTTGTTAAAGACAGCACTGCTACTTTCCAAACAAACTTTCCTTAGCCAGAGGGCATGTTTCCAAAAAAAGAAAAACATTACTGAGTATATTTGTTGCATCAAAGAAGAGATGTTTTATATTCTAGGTACTTACACACTAATCATCAGAGATCACATGGAAATGGCGAACAGCTCTTTACTTTTAAATGTGTACAACACGACAGGTAAAGTTTATAACACTGTTTTTGTATAATAAAAAAACCAATATACATAACCAGCTTTCAAATTCTTCTAGTCTTTAAGAAACCCCGGATGAATTTCATGAAATGACTTTCGGTGTTTTGCCAATCTCCACCAAATGGGTATATGTGGAAAACTGGTTGCGGCTTTAATAAACCGGCTATATCTTTTCTTCAACAGAAATTGCTATATTTGGAGAGAACTTTACACAGGAGAATTTAACAATACCAGATGACAACCAAACTACAGTGGGCTTTTGGGGAGTTGGATTTGAACAGCTTAATGAGATATACTGCATCTTTAAGGGTATAATAGAAAATTATTTTTTTCTGATTTCTGATGACACCTTAGCACTTTCCACTTTGCATGTCTATATTAAATAACGGCAAACATAAAAAATATATTGCTTTTATGGACAAGTGTTTCATTCATTTACACGGGCATACTTTAATAATCCCCCATTAATGTAATGTAAACATCGTCTTGAACTGTGATTAAGCCGTTCTAACTTGACTGGATAGAAAAAGAACTTTGCCCAATTATGTCACAATAAACATTCTCTAAATCTGGTCACAAAAACATCTCCTTTAAATCTGGCTACAAAACCATTCTCTTTAATTCTGATCACCCTGTTTTATATCTTGAGTTGTACTTACATGATTAATTATCTTTGTGTATGACGCGCAATTGAATTATTTGATAGGGACATCTCTTAAATGAACTAAACGTTTTGTCACTACAGGCACGGACTGTTTCGGACTGAAAGACAGACTGGAGGAAAAAGCCGTCATCTGGACTGACACGAGCCTTTCGTGTACTGTACCAATTCCGTCAGCCTCTTGTATCATGTCGGTGTTTCTGACAGCAAATGACGGCGAGGACCGCCTGAGTCGTATCTATTACAATATCCTACAAGCAAGAGCGCCTAAACCTACAGTCCGTTTCTCTCATGTTGGTGAGTATAGATTTACAGCGATAATAAATAAACTGTTTAAATGTCATAACCAGAAGAGGCAATAATGTATCTGTTCAAATATGCCTATAAAATTTGTTTTATGGCAAATCGACATAGAGAACACAAGAAATAGGCTAAGAAATACTAAAGTTGTTCTAAACGAACTATTAAGTTGTACATCGGTCATGTTGATGTAGTCGATCAATATAGCCGGAAAACCGATTCCCATCATGGTGCGCGATAGATCAATGGTTGAGTTAAGAGACCGTGATCTAACCGAAATGTTTACGGGATTTGCTCAATATGTCATGTCATCGTACACCACAGCGAACCAGGAGCATTTTTAAAAAAATGCTGTCTGTACACTGATTAATGGATCTCGTTTTTTCTAGGTTATAAACTGTCGGTGACCTTTGACCGAGCCGTTGACCATAATTCATTGACGTGTTGTACCTACATATTTGATAATCTCCATAAAACCTCCAAATGTTGGTGGCCCAGTGATTCAATGCTGGAGGTTCGAATCGGCAGTGTAGACAACTTCATCGTTCCAGGTAACACATCAAAAAACTCTTTTGGAGAAATATAATTGTGAATTTATTTAACAATGAGAGTTGGCTATTCCCAGCCATAAATCTGAAGCCCATCCATATTGTTTAAAACGTGATGATGATGATAAATGTTGGCACTTCTTCATGACTTTTGGAATGAACAGAGCTGTGCTTTTGGCTTCACTCAAATAATCTGAACTAGTCCCCAAAAGCACGGGGGCCCGCGGCCGTGGCGTAGTGATTAGCGAGTGCGCTTTGTAACGCCTACTTCGATGTATCGTTCACAGGATCGAGTCCGTCTGTCGACCCTGGGGTATATGAGTGAGTCACAAGATGTGCATCCTGCAATCGCGGGGGTGGTTTTTACGAGGTTTCCTCCCGGTTTTTCACCATAATAGGGCAAGGAACAAGTGTGAAGAGGACAGTCCGTCGTCATATAAGTGAAATACCCTTGAGTACGACGTTAAACCCCAATGAAACAAACAAACCAAAAGTACGGACATTATAATCTCGCTATTGCGTCAACAATTCAGGATCATATTCTACGCATGTTAAAGAAGCGATCTCACCCCAGTATACCTCATTCAATTTCATTTAACTTCTGAATTTAGGTGATCGTCTAAAGTTCAAAGAAGGAGCTGTAAAATCGGCTGTAGAGACATACAGCCTGGCTGTCTCGGGGGAATATCAAGTGGGTCAGCCTAAATCTAGTACTCTTGTCAGAGCCGTTATAACCGGACCTTCTGAGATATCTAGGTGTGGCAGATTGGTGCTGTCGGGAGAGCGCAGTTTGGGTGGGGCAGGGCGTGCCCTACAGTACCGATGGGTCGTTCAACCAAGCATTGGTTTTAGTTTTGATGGTGAGTTCAGTTCAATTTGGTCAAGATTTGCATCTCTCATAAACCTACGGCCGAATGTTTTTATTGTTAAACATTATCAAGAAATACAATTGATACAAAGTTGGTCAAATAATATCAAAATAGCTTTTAGTATTGCATGTCTATTATTAATTTTTATTTCAGTGTTTGTGTCGCTGATACTTTATATGTCAGAATTGAATGCGGTCCGTAATTAAAACAATATTCCTTAATTCCTCGCTATTTCAGGATACAACTTAGAGACAACTTTGCGGATAAATTCGTCTGTAGTTAGGTCTATTATTTTCTTTCTTCTTTTCTTGCCAGATCGCTTGCCGATAGTTGACCTGGACACAACCCTAATTAATGACAATGTAGTGTACAGCGTTACCTTGGAGGTTAGGAATTTCTTGGAACACACGGACAAATCGATGGTCGAAGTGAAGACACTAAACAGGAATGCCCCCACAGTGACCATTAGTGTCAACCCAGACATAGAACAGCTTAAGATATCTTCAAGGTAGCTGTCTCTTTTTCATCTCTGAGATTAATCAGTGACCTGTGAGCTGACACAGATTCTGACTGCCCGCCTATCAGTGCCAGATCAACCGGTCGTCTATGGACGAACGTCTTACAAAATCTCTTTAACGGGACCAGTAGAATTGGTATCAGTCTGTCTAGCCAGGTTTCTAAGGCATCTTAACTTGTTTATGCTCCGGTTTCCAACAAAGACAAATGAATGAAGGTTAACTTTGAGCTGGTTCTAATTTGGGTGTTTTATCGATGTGTAAACGTCATCTTGTCCAGATTATCCTGTATTATTTCAGCTTCTCGTATATCTGTACAAAACGTTTCCTCAAACATATCATATATTTTGATCAAATATCAATATTTTCCAAATCTCTGTAATTTGGTACTTATTTTGCGTGGCAGTCGAATAAAGCTCCCAGCTTGCTCCGGCAACTTATCAGAAAAAAACGTGCTGGGGAAGGGTGAAAAGAGGAAACGCCTCATAATAAATCTACCGAAATTAGGTTCACCTACATCAGTGATGCTCAAACTGTGAGTGTTCCAAAAATGTTAAGCCAGTTCTATAGCATATTATTTATAGTAATAAAGACCTAATATAATAGAAATCTGATGCATATATTTGGGGCTATTTTTTTGTTGTTACATTGATGAGTGTATTTTTTGTTATTATGGATAAATATTAACTTGACAGTTTCATTGTTCCTTATAATCGATCTCATCTCTCCTCCACCATGTAATGTTTCAGATTGGAATTGATCTCCTTGGTGAGTAGTTCAGCTTGCGCAGACGTTCGACAGGTGCATTACCATTGGTCAACATCACACCCGGGAGTTTTGATTAGTCCAGAAATGACCAATAGCAGACAAGTTGTGATGGAGCCCTTCGGGCTACCACGTGAGTCAATTTAATTCTGATCACCCTGTTTTATATCTTGAGTTGTACAGCGTTATTAGATATCTATTTGGTGTGCCTGTCGACTGTTTTGTCAACACCGCTATTGTAACTGATAAGGAAAGAATATGGTGGGGTGGGGGAAAAGGGTGGAAAAGGGAAACTTTCTATAACAAATCTACCGAAATAAGTAAACTAGAAAAAAAGCGTCCGCTATCGTCTTCCCGACAGAGGTGAATCATAACTGCATTAAAACTGTACAATCGCATATAATAAGATGTTTGTCAAGAATATGCATAAAATAAACTTGCAGCATTTTGACTGATATATATCTCTCTTTCATTGCTATAATGGGTTACCTGTTATCTGAATCTGAATGATTTACGTTCAGAAACCAAACAGCTGTCTATTAATTACATAAGCGATACAGAAAACGAGTGACGAAAATAGAGGGAGGGCAATTAAAGGCGATATAACTGTTTTCTCAACCACTAGATAATAAACCAGACTTTGTTTCGCTTCAACTCGACTGAAGTCTTTAGTTTATTCGTCGTATCAGTGCATTGCTACATTCGGTCATCTGTTTCAAGTTAACATAGTTGTTGCCTTGACGAAAAGAAAACTAAAATTGTGTTAAATCGAATCAGTGTCACCAAATGAAAATAAATAACAGAGCATTTCAATTGAGACAAATGATCAATATTTTATCGTCTTTTTCCCCCAGCTGGAGATAAAATTACCTTCACAGTTAAAACATGGTATGAAGGAGATAGAGACTCAGCAAGCTCGGCCAATATAACTGTTTATACCAGGAGTCAACATCTAGTTCCCATAATATCAGGTAATATCAGGAACCCTTCTGTAACAAATGCCACTGTATAGTTCTGCCTGAATAGCCATGTCCTTTGGAGGATGATTCGTAATTTTCCCAATGCAAAAACCATCTAGAAGACGCCATCTTTTTTAAGCTTTGATACCAAATCGGAAAGAAAGTTTTTATATAATGAACGGTATTCGATGTACAGCTAGCTACCACGGAACGTGATGATCATACATTTGTACATACATCATGTAATTAATATTTTAATCAACAATTTATGCTCCAACACAATCCCAACTCAAATTCAATCATCTGCTTTGTCGCACAATTATAATTACATCAACAAAACTGTAATCGCAGTTGAGACAAGAAAACCAACTAGCTCTCAGAACCGTATCTAGACAGGCGAAAAAAAATTACTACAAAATGTGCGCTTGTTTTGTTAGGTGGTAAAGAACGCGTGGTGAGTAGGGGTGACCCAGCATTACTCTTTGACGGCTCTCTATCATACGACGCAGACAGCGCTCGGGGATTCATGGCGTATACCTGGTCATGTATCAGAGTAAGTGTACTATAACCGTTATCGATCTAGAATTGTTCCTCGTATTCAGCATTTAACAAAATAAACTTGTCTTTATCCATTTTCTCGTAAGTATAGAAGTTTTACACAACTAAATTTTCTTGCTAGCTATAGAAACCACATTGAAGCAAACTTATAATTTATATCATACCGTATATCATTGTTCGTCACGGAAGTTGCTTTCTGAAAATCTACTATATTTGTCAGGACTGTGGTACCTATTGCTATTCGTTTAAAGAAGACTCTCTGGATGAGTTATTCCCCTTTGGGTCTCCGTCTGACGACAAGAAACTGGTATTTGATGGCGCACATCTTGGTGCCGGGAAAGTTTACTTTCTTAAGTTAACTGTGTCTAAAGGAAATCGAATTGCATCGACTATACAGACCCTCAGAGTTATCGAAGACGACTTTCCGACTGTAAGTTTATATTATGAGAAAGTTGAATAATTATCGTGAACAAAGAGGAATGTATACGTGTAAATACCTTTTGCTTATTCGATTGTAGTCCTACGTACTCTCCGATTTATTGAGCACAGGTTTCTTTTTGCTACCAATTGATATGTTAGTGAAACAGTGAATGGTTTAAATCATAAACATTTTCCTTTAGTCTGCGGATTTTATGAGTGACTCACATTAAGGGAAGCTCAACGGGCGAAAGGAACGACCTTTGCGCTATACACTGACAAAAAAATGTCAGTAATCGTGTTATAAATATAATACGCAAAGGTACAGTGAAATACACTATCGACGTAATGTTGTCAATTAGATCAGAGGGGCATAGGATCCCCGCATCCCGCCCCTAAGACAAACACACATAACTAGGTCGATACCAAGTGAATTGACTTTAGGACACTTTTAGAACTACTGTTTTGTTTTTTAGTTTTCTTTATTGAATTAACGAAATCCTTGTATCAATTCTTTGTTAAGAAAAAACAAGATACAGTCAGCAAATAACGCAAATTACCCCCTTAATGCAAAAGCACGTACTGAATTATAAATTGGTCGGACAGTCTGACAGACCAAAGGGAAGCATATTGTAGTAAGGACGATCAGTACAAAAATGTATATCATTGAGATAAGTTGAAAATGCATAAAAGTTAATTCTCCGAAACAAATTATTTTCCAAAAGGTTAGTTTGGATCTGGTAACAGACAAGTTGAGCGAAACCGTTTCTGCAAAGGCTACTGTGCAGTCTGCTTCAGACATCCAAGTGGACTGGTGGTTACAGGATTCTGCTGGTAAGTTATAATTTGGTTTAATGTGTCAAGTTAGTAAGTGACGCCACGTTAACAAGTTATATCAAGTTGATAAGTTGCATCAAGGTGGAAAGTTGCGTCAAGTTAGCAAATTACACCAAGTTAGCAAAGAACTTTAAATTGGTTAGTTACGTGGTAAGTTGGGTCAAGTTGGTAAGTACGTCGTTGATAAGTTGGGTCAAGTTGGTGAGTACGTAAGGGTGGTAGGTTGATTCAAGCTGGTATGTACGTAAGGATGGTAAGTTGGGTCGAGTTGATAAGTTGCAATAATAAGGTTAATAACGTAAATTTGGCGAGTTGCACAAAGCTGGCGAGTTCCGGCGAATTGAGTTCTTAAGTTGCATGAGGTGCGTAAGTTTAACGAAGCTGTATGGGAGCATGGTAGGTTCTAGAACCATTTAGAGAGACAAAATCCGATGGAGATAATTTTTCTAGACTTTTTAAGTAAAGTTATTTTCAAAACCCGATTGTCGCAGATCTGTATACAACTCATCAACATCAAGACTGTTAAGTGTGAACATGTTGGACAAAGTATAAACTAATTCTTTGGTCTAAGCACTTGTTTTCTTTTCTTATATCTGTACCATTGTTATTGTCTTCATCATCTATACAAGTGTTGTGTTGCCATATTACAGGCCGAGTGGTGGAGTTGAAGGATGACCATGAGACTACTCTTTCTACTGGTCAGCCCAACACTCATCTGGCATTGTTACAGTTTCCTGAAGGTGATGGATATGTTTTCTTTGGTTCTATTCCTGTACCAGTCAATGAATAAAATAGTGTACTTGTAATAAGATGCGGGATGTTATTCAATTAGACAATTAATGGTACGATTTCTAAGAAGTGTCCTTATCGTTTAATACTAGTAATATCCGATAAAGCGATCAAATCAACTCATGAAATCAAGAAAGCATTACTGTATGTTATTTATCATACAGATTAAATTAGGCCACATATTCCACCTTATAAAACCCCAGAAACATTTGACTCTAACTCGCAATACTATTTCAGAAAAATTCGCCGTCTGTTACAAATGGCGAAGCAGCTAGATAGTCGCTATCGGCTTGAATACGTTAGACCCTGGCGTTATAGCAAATACTGGTTACTTTAATGTATGTCACATTTATTTATTTTTACGTAACAACGTAAATTTCAGCAAACCTAAGGCGCGGCGTTAATTACACACTGGTTGTAAAGGTCAAGGACAGTGACAATCGAACAGCAGAAGCGCATTCGGAGCATATATACCTCAGCCTTCCAGCTACAAACTGTGAACTGGACGTGTCGAATTACACTGCTTTTGAAAGGGTAAGACCTATTTTTCATAGGAGTTCAGCGCATAGTCACTTATTACCACATTACAATATATAATGATCATGGCAAAACTGTTTGATGATCGCTTTATTGCTGTCCTTAAGCTGATTTTTGTTGTCACGAAATAACTTTACCTTTCTAATATTCTGCAAACATGGTTGTCGCATGTGCTTTGCATAACATAATCATACCATTTAAATGGACATAGACAGAAAAAAACCTGTAATGGCCACTGTAATTACGAAGAGACCGAATGTCTATTTGATTTCTAAACAATGATCATAAATTGGTGAAATGTGACATGTATCACCTCAAGTGATATATCGTAACAGAGCCACATTGTACTTTAAATAAGTCTGTCTATGAAGGGAACACTAATCGCTGAAGTCATCATTATATTCCTTGGAATTGATACATACTTAACGGATAATCTGGCTCTTTTAACGATAAATTATTTACAGTATATGCTGGACGCCTTGGTGCTCTGGTAATAATGACAGGAACTCGTGGAACTGTAATATATCATTTTCACGGCGAATAACAATTTATTCAGTACCTAGGAAAATGAATCATTTATCTCAAATGAATCTGAAATTCCCCCCTAATCCATCAATACGGATTACAGCTTGTATTTTACAGTTATTTTACCATTCAGTCACATTGTTTTGATCTGAGCCATGAAAAGAAATTATTTACAAAACATAATTAATACTTTATCCGAGGAAACTGAACTTTCTGCTATTCCGTCATAAATGTTCAAAACTTGAAAAAATGTTCGAGTCTGCTGTAGACCAAATTCGTAACGATTCCAACTAGTTTTCTTAAATATAAGTATTGAAATCGTTATGTAAATAAATTGGTATGAAGATAAACATATATTTTTATTCACTTAGGTTTCTCTCGTGGTAAAGTGGTGTCAGATCCCACCGACATGTCATCCAGCTACCTACACCTATAGTGTCCTCACAGATTCCGGGGAATTCAGGCAGCTTTCTGGTCCAGTCAGAGAGAAACAATTAGCTGTGATAGGTCCAGACACACACGCTTTCAACCGTACAATAAGATTCGCAGTTGAGGTAAAGTGAGACAGAAATTGGTCGTTATTTCCCTAACTATGTTTACAGACGAATGGCAGATACTCGTTTTTACTACTTAAACAGACTTTTGAAGGAGTGCATAATTTTCCTTGAATGTTCATTATTTTCCAGATCAGTGGAAACGTACAAAAGTATTTGAAACATGCATATCCAAATGGACCAGAACAGTAGAAAAACGTCTATCGGTATGAAATAAATACACCTTTAGCCAGCGGTGTATAACACAATCGACTGGACATGATGCGAACAGACCGTTGAAGCAGTGTCGTGGATAATGAAATGACCAGAATTGTGGGAATCAATTATACCTTCCTCGGGACATTTCCAAACGCATTTGTGTATCCCACCGAGATCCCTGTATCTGTTATTCAAGCGCTACCGTCTGTTATTCAAGCGCTACCGCCTTTCATATGCTCTGTTTCATTCAAGAAGACAAAATCACCCTTTTTTTTAGATAATTCGTATTTTGACTGGCATGCCAATGGTTTCAGATTTTTTTTTACTTAAATCATGATTCAGTATGAGAACCAAGCTAAGCTAACTATGGCAAAACCTCAAACAATTGAACAGCCCAATATATTTGGTATGCCAAAACGAATACTGCTAGTTTGAAAATATAACAAAATACAAAAGCTGCATATTTCAGAATGGAACATTATACAAATACTGCATGTTTGAGAATGGAACATTATACAAATACCGCATGTTTGAGAATGGAACATTATACAAATACTGCATGTTTGAGAATGGATCAGTATACACTCACTGTAATTGAGATTGGAACATTATACAAATACTACAGTTGATAATGGATCAGTATGCATTTACTGCAAATTTGAAAATGGAACATCATAATTTGTCAGCTCGGGCCATTTGACGCTCAACAACAATTTCTCGTTACTTGAACATCACATTGCGTAAACCGATCCTGGTTATAGTATGTCTATATTTTCCTTCATCTGTCATTGTTAACCCACGAGCACATATAATGTCTATTCAGTAAAAACCGGTAAGTTTGCTTCATTCCAGTCTTGAGTTCTGCATCCATATAAGATGCTGTAGCTAATACACACCTTATTTTTACCCATACAGGTGTGTACTATAAGTAATGTGTGTCAGGTGTTTCGAAGTCCATTTGTCTACGTTGTTGAAGCAGATGAGTTGACCAGACAAATTAACAGACAACATAGCTTGGACTGGATATCTGATCTGGAACACAGAGGTATAAATATAAAATTACGCACGGCTATTTATGGCAACCATAAGTTCTGTGTTTGAAAATCAGTTTAAAATTCTTATATCGGTAATCAAATATTGCAATAATCCGAATAATGACCCACGACAACTGTTCTCAAACAATGTATAAGTTGCTGCATGTCCTCAATTTATTGATAATTTAATAGTGTAAAGCGAATTATTTTAGTTTCTAACAAAGCGTCCCGATTGTATTTGATACCATCTTTATCCAGGGGACTATTTAACGGCACTTGTGAACAAGGTTAATTATATTCAAGCCGGGACGCAGATTGGACTAAAGCTTGGTGAAGTGGAATCAGAAACAGTGGAGAGACTATTGAACCACAGCTTGCTTAACCAACATTCAGCAGCGTCCGTAAGCGTCATTTTAGATCAATTGCTGGAATTGGAAGAATTACATGTCTGGTCACCCCAACGATATCTACATGTGTTTGCTCAGGTACATCATATTGTCCAAATAAATAACTTTCCCCAAATATAGTTTACTGAGTTGAAATGAGTATTTGTGAAATGGCTATTTGTTTAAGCTTTATTCCTATGCTTCCAAATAAATAGATTTTCATGATACATGTTCAGATATGTAAATACAGTGACATGTTAACATAAGTGCAAATTACCCATACACAAGAATACTAAATTAAACAAAATTAAACTCAACTGGCCGGTAATTACTGGCCGTTCTTAATTTTCGTTGAATCCTTTTGACTAGATCTAATAATACCCATACCATTTGTAGACTATTTAACTTTGATAAGTATAATTTATAAGCATAGATTATATATATATATATATCTATCTTTCCTCAAGCAGTATTTACAGCTGTTGTAATAGTAATTAAAGAAAAATAAGTTAATCGTTAAAACATACTTGTTTTGAGAGCTCGAGCTAGCATTAACCTGAAAACTAGGGTGTGTACAACAAGTCAACAAAGTTTTACTAGTCTTGGACAAGCTTTCCAAAAGAAGACTATATATAAACGTAAGTGCAATTAGGTCTGGGAGATACATGTATTAATTTGTTGATTTATTAAGATACTAGCTATGCTGGTTGTCAGACTCCTAACATGACTGGTGTTTCTTATCCAGGCGATATATCGTTATCGGACCTTATCACCTGCCATTACTCCCGACGCTTTTCCTCAACTCATGAATCTTATTGGCAATCTCCGACATAAGGTACCGGAAGAGGAATTGATGAAGGTGCTTAACGTTCTGATATATGGCTTCAAGGAGGTCGTGCTGAATTACGGGGATAAATCAGATTACGTCCAGAATCCGGATCTGGCACGAATTACGACCACATATCGAACTCTAGACGACTCTTTCCATTCATCAAACGAAAGTAGCTCTGTACTTATAGAGTTTGGTTCGGAATTGCAGTCGAGGTAAGAGAAGCCAATGTAACATAAGTGTGCAGGCGCAGACCAGACAGGTGTTCAGCGAACCAATGAGGCCGTAATTTGACTGTTAATATAAATTGCACAAGCAATCTGTCCCTTTGAATTGAGTAAAAATATATATATATATGCTGGTTTAATCTTTTACTTTACGTCTCACCTCTTTGATCCCTATTTACTTCGTGTTTAAAGTCGTTGTTCTTTATTGTTCACAAATCTCTGATGATTGAATGATTACCAACCAATCATTTATGATTGCCGCTTACAATTCCTTCATATACTGTAAGTCGCACGCCTTCCTCAATCTCACAGTGTCCAACCTTGTCGACCCATGTACACTCTCCTATAAAGTGCCATACTAGTTTGACTACCGCTGTTACAAAAACTATTTGCATTATCTTAGGTGAGTAGGGTCTCAACTGAATTCACCTCCTGATTAGCTCTGATCATTATAACTAGCATAGGGGTAAAACATTTCACACATCATACACATAGTTTTAAAATTACAGAAGTATAAATAATGTATTGCTAGCTGTTATCCAAAGAGCTGTAATATGATGATAAAACTTGTTTGATACATACGGCTAATTTAAGTGACACATCAGATAATTATATATATTTTCAGAACGTTTGGGAAAGAATAAACTTATATCGCTATAACCCTCTCTCTTAAACGAATCAAAGAAATAACATACTGAGCCCCTCACCAATGTGTTACTAATCGACACCAAAATTCACCGCGTTCCAAAAGTTGATATTTTAAACAAAGTACATACATTGGATAAATTGACTTTGGGATGAATACCAAATACTTATTGTTGGCCTTCCACCCTACACCACCGCCCCATTTAAATTATTTTAAAAAAAATGAAAAAACATACCAAATGAAGATTCTAATGACAACTTGGTTTGTTTGTTTGCCAATAAGCTACAAATGATAGATTTTAGTGCTTAGAAAATAATTAACTTAATGATTAGTTAGAATAGAAATGAATGTTTCGTTTCTAACAACAAATAACTAAGGTAACAGTAAGTCAAAATGGATTGTCAGCGGTTTTGCTATCCGGTTTAATTCTTACCTTTATCTCAAAACAATGGACAATTCTTTTTTATTTTCATTCAACTGATTGATTTAGGACCAGGAGCCAAACCTATATTTCTTAAACAATTCCTAAAAATAACAGATTTTCAGAGGTAACCGTTACAGCTTCTCCGCACATAAATACTTTTATGAAGCGGCTTAGCTAAGCAAAGTATTAAAAAAATAACGACAAATAACTTATACATTTTGGCAATCAAGCTTTTGGAGACATGTCTTGAAAATGGAATAAGATTTTTCCGAAAACTTGATCGGCAAAATGTATAAGTTTTTTCGCCACACATATTCTGTAATTCAAGCAAAGGTTCGCGCCAGAGGTTGGGATTTTTCTGACTTGTCAGAAGACGAGATCTGCTTACAGCTTCGATACCTGGGGTAATTGAGAAGAGATTGTCCATTAAACCAGCTGGCATTCTTCCTAGCCGAGCGTTACCTTCAGTTTCATTTAAAAGCCTGGCCAGATCTACACAGACCTTGTAAGATCAATGTTGACAGTTTGACACCTTCATTCCAAATCCAACTAGATGATTTCTTTGTCAAAAGTTAGACCAATTTAACCGCCAATGTATGTCACAGTTGGTTTGGTTCTTATGCTCTGAGCAGGTTGATGACGTATTTCATTGTCAAAATATAGCCGAATGTGATTGTGGGGAAGCCTGCATGGTTCCATTTATAGAATACTCACGCTACAATAAATCGTGTCAAATTAAACGATTAAATGTAGACAGCATATCATTAAATGTAGATAGCTAAAGGCATCGACCAATACCTGGATCCGTCCCTGCCAGCGTAAATGACAGACTTGTCTTGTCAGGATTTATGACGCTACAAACACCTGAGTCTTATCAATTATATATGTCTACGAACAACATACTATGCAATCATCATCTCCTGCGTATATCGTTTCCCTTCCTCGGTTTAACCAATGGAAAAAATGTATTTCCGTCAATTCTCGACTCGTTGCGGAATTTGCGTTTGTATTGCGCCATATTCATTTGTTTGTTTTTAGTTTGATTTCGAGTTTCACAGCTCCTGGGTCAATCTCTTCTTCCTAATGACTCGTATTAGTCATTGGGAAATTCCTGAAAATCCCAAACCTATTTTTATTGATCACGTGCTGCCGTTCTGACCAATTGCAGCGCGGGTAACATCGGGACAATAAAATCTGGGAATAATTGACGATCACGTTTTGCAATTTTATCGGGGTATACACTGTCAACTCAATGGTTTAAACCTTTTGACCATACTTAGTTGACAGTTTATAACCCGATTATACTGCAACTCGAGATCGTCGATTCTGAAATGACGTATTAAATATGTGCTTATATCATTAATCACTGGTGGGATTATCCTAGGTGTAGTATGATAAAAACAAAATGGGAAACAGAAATGTTTTCAGTGGCAGAGAAAAATCACATTTCCGAGTGGGGCAAATCCTGATCTTTCACCTTCAGATAAATAATAGATATATATATATACAACAAACGTGTATACAAATTAAGTGCTCACACATAACAAAATACCATTTAATATCGATTAGTTAATAGCTAGAGGATAAGTTCTCACACATAACAAAATACAATTTAATATCGATTTGTTAATAGCTAGAGGATAAGTACTCAAACATAACCATTTGAAATCTGTTAACTAGGGCACTCAATTTACATTTCAGCCAGGTCCCTTTCAGTTTCGTACTAGTCGTTTTCTGCATTAATGTATTACATCAGACCAGCTCTTTACGCTCCCAGGTTGATGTGTATATTTTGTAACAAGCGGCGATCAGATCAGTCCTATATTTAATCATCTAACACAATGACTTTCTGTCCAGATACAAGTACTGGGATTGTGCAACGTCGCGGAAATGTAGCGGTGCGGTCATTCGAGTCGTCCATTTTAACAACTCCGTGGATCCCATCACCACTGCCAAATCCCGTAAGGTGGGAGAAAATCGGATCTCAAATATCGTGGATGTTCAAATACAGAATCCAATTTCAGGTATGACAAGATTGATGTCTTTAGGGGATACTTTAATTCCAATCTCACTTTCATTCAAGGTGTATCAAGTATTGAATAACATAACATTGGTTTATTGAGAGATGGCGTGCGGAAATTCTATGATTCAGTCTGATCATAAGACCAAAGGTTACAACGAGCAGACATATTTCTACGTGTATTGACAACGTAATAAACCGTTGTACTGATTGTTTCTTGATAGGGGAAGGCTCGTCAGATATTCAACTCATTCAGGCATGCGATGCTTGGATTAGTCTTGAATCGGGCAGGCTCAGTTGTGTCAATTGTATTAAAAACTTTTTAACTAATATCAGTTGCAAATCGAAAAGTGGAAATATATATTGTGTTTAACTATACATATAGGCTTGTCTATAAACTGCATAAACAGATTATTCACTTGGGTGTATGTTTCTGTATTTGTTTTATAAATATATATATTGTTAAATATTCAATCCACGGAAGAGAGTTCAGTTACGTTTGATATTTCGAATAAACCTAGATTGCAATCGCATTTACAATTTCAGGACAAGGGCTTGTTGTCAAGAACTTGACCTCTCCAGTGAGCTTGACCTTTCCACTTCTTCCCAGAAACCCCGACTCTGTAAGGAGTTGTCGTTACTGGTGCGGGGTCAGCTGGTCAAAGAAAGGTATGAGTACAATGGAAATAAACGAGTCGGTGGTGGTCTGCTCTTCCGATCATCTCACTGCTTTCTCTGTCTTTGAAGAATACAACACGACGACAGAAGGTATGTAGGAGAACTTATTGTAAGTAACTTTTAAAAGCTATCCGGATGTCTTTTGTCTAGTAATATCTATTGCTTTCGAATGACTGACAGCTGTAGACGTAGAGTGATTTGCAAACAGTGGTGCGTAGCAAATGCTCCCAATTGCATTTAGAGAGGCATTTAGATTAATTAAAAGAAAATACAGAACTTGAATGTAATTCAAACACGCTTTCTTTCAATTATTCTGAGAGAATGGCGAGTCCCATACAACGATTTAGTATAACATCACTCACCTTTTTTGCTTAATTTAACCGTTCGTTTTAAACTTGTCTCCACCCTTCGCGTGTTAAATAAACAAAATGCTTAAATTGCTGCTTGACTAGCTTTAATCTTATTGGTAGGTGCTAGAAAATGCTATTCCAAAAATCAAAGGTCGTCCTACATCTTACAGTTATTATCAATATTAAAGAAAATTGAATTTAAGATGTTCAAACCGAGGTAGACTGATGGCTGTCCCTGATAGCTTGCGGAAGTACTTGGTTTAACGTTTGTTACTTCCACGTCCTGTTTAATCTTAAACAAATCGGCATTGGTAATATCACATAATTGTTTCATGAGAATTCTGTTTTGTCATAAAATGTATTTTCCTTATGCAGATTATGTCGCAGCTGTGACGTCAGTACCACACAGGACATTTCAAGGTAAGCTAAAACTATTTTTATTTTATTTTTTATTATCGTTATCTAATTTTAATTTCTTTTCTTTTTATATGTGTTCAATAATAATAGCTCGTATGACTACACGTATTTGCCCTTTTCTTCAGACCAATGCTCAACTCCTGGAGAAGTGAGGGACTGCCATGGTGATTGTGGAGGATCTGCTAAGATGGATCCGTGTGCGCATGTCTGCTATGGTAATTTTTTCTCCTTCCTGTGCATATGTGTCCATTGTGTTATGAATAAAGTGACCAAAATTGAGTGGGTGGTTGTTCTTGTATTTTTCTTAGCTAACAGTCAGACCGAGTGTCATTTGTGGAGTCTTGATCGGCTATTTTGCGCATTCTCGTGGTGTATTATAGGATCATGCTATACACCATATGATTGGCTTTGGCCGTGTGGTTTGTACCAATGAAAAGAGTTGTCCGTCGCCCATTGGTCTAGTATATGATATGAGTTTAATAAACCTTAGTATATCCCACTATATGGCGTCAAAGTTCTAACATAGAAACCCTAACCCTTGATTGCCTGAACTGACCGTCTAGACCAACAGGTCATTTAACACAGCATTCCCTAGTTGTTACCACATTTGGGGTTTTATTTGGTTATTCATCAACCTGAAAATTGTTTGCCAGCAATGTGAGCAAATAAGTTCACGGCTAAAATCTCCACCATGTGGTATTCACCAACCCCTGTCTATAAATGTATGCTGGATACTAGATGATTTGTCTTTAAATGTTCTCATATCGTCACAACAGGAGGAAACTCATCTCTGACAGGCGACCATTTCTCTCATCTCTACGACTGTGCTCACCAATGTAGTGGTACCTTTACGCGAGACGACTGTTCTGTCTGTGTGACTGACGGCTCCAAACCCAGTAAATACCGAGACTGTTCCGGTAGATGTTACCCACCAGGTCAGTAATTGATTTTTATTGGTAATGCTGCATCGATCAGTTTATAAATTGATTTGAACACGTGTATTTAGTATACAAACAGCTCCTTATATAACGATACTACCCGCTCTGCTCAAGAACGTCATAATAGTGTTTTCCTTCTAATTTTTAATCTGTTGTTAGAATTGATATTACAGGAGAGGGTTAATAAACTGGAAATTCAGCTGAAAAGCATTCGTTTTTCAGCATTGAAATCCCTGATGGCTGTAGAAAACGAGTGTGGAGTTTGTGTAGGTGGCGACACCGGTCTCTCTCTAGATGCTGACAAGGACGCATGTGGTTTATGTAAGGGAGACAACACCGCCTGCTCCGACTGTAAAGGCGTACCGAATGGGTCAGCTTCCTTCTTATTAACAGTATACTATGGATAAAACATGTCCAAAATTTAAATTGAAAGATATAATGAAGTGATAAATGAGATTATTTATATATAGATACTAAAATATATTTATATATAGATAGTAAAAGCGATTATTGTTTAAAAACATTAATATCTTACCTTATTTTGAAATACATGTAAATGTTTCTTGTGTCGAGCAAACAAAACTGGACAGAATGGTTACATATGACAGAGATATGAACAATTTAGTACATATAACTATATTACGATTCTATGAATATGACGTCAACACTCAAATCAGCTAGTTGAGTTCTTTGGGGCATGTTTTCTTTTAAAATAATAAAGCTGGTGTCTATTTTTTATTATTTTTATAGTCACTACGTTGCCATTTTGGCTTACATACATGTATGTATTTCAAATGATGATATCTTAAAGAAACTGTTGGAAAATGTATTGTCAATTGATTTATTTTGTGATAGCCATTCTGATCTGGATGCCTGTGGTATTTGTGATGGAAATAACAACTCGTGCTTCACGATTACCTCAGCAACGCCAACCGTTTTCAGGGCACACCGTGAAAAGGTGATAGAAAACTTTCCATTATCACTTTCATTATAACAATGTCTGAACTAATACGGTGCAAGTTTTCTCAGTTTTAAATAAATTTATAAAACTAAAATATGCCTATACAATTGCATTCACGTCCCCTGTTTGATTTATCATCCTTTCAGACTATCTAATGATATTCGAATTCTGTCACCAAAAAGACGTTGATCATTACTTAATTTTGCAGGTCGTTAACATAAGAGGGGCTGGGTTTAACCACCCGGATGTAGAGTGTGTTGTTGTGAACGTCGATGGAGAATGGTTCACAGGAGTATCCAGGAGCCCAGACAATATGGCGGACAATCTGGAATGTATTCTGACATTAGTACCAGGTATTGTACAACACTATACCACCTGAACTTATTTTACAAAAAAATGAAGGACATTCTACTGGCAAAAGAATTCCATAGAAATCCGGCTTCTCATGCTTCTGTTGATATGTTTGCTCGGATTATTGTTTCGTGGTGGTCTAACTATATAAGTTTAGCATCTATCTTAATGTTGTATGTTTTAATCTGATGAAAAATATATCTGTACTAGCTCTAATTCGATGCTGCCTTTTCTTGATAGAGTGTATACAATTGCGTTATGTAAGGTTATGTTTCTATTTTTGCGAACGCCTGCTTGTGTGAGTTGTCTTGTGTTAGTTGTCTTGTGTTAGTTGTCTTGTGTGAGTGAGTTGTCTTGTGTGAGTTGTCTTGTGTGAGTTGTCTTGATCATCGATCTTGTTCCGATTTGAAACGAATAATTTGAAACCCAATTAAAATGGACTCTTTGTGAAGACATGACGCAACAAAAAACATTGCCTGTGCTAAATTATTGCCGAAGCCAGGGAAGTCGGGTTTTTGGTCATTTGGTACAGTTTGAGGACAGCGTCTCATGCAGCACGCTAGTGGGTGGGGCGGCATTTGTGGCTCATTTTAAGTCCTATATACAGCTATAACAACTGTCACGAGAAAGAACTGGTGTGCTGGTTAAGAAACATGTAGTAGTAAGTTTCCATAAGCAATAAATTTAACTGATAACACGAAATTTTGAAAATGACGGAATAAAGTCAGTGTAATAAATTAAATTTTTTCGCGGTTTGTACTCAACTTTCGTTTTCTTACTTTTCTAGGTGAATATTCGCTGCATCTCCGACGCAACGCAGAGATGGCAAAGGGGTCTATCAATATGGTGGTGTACATGAACACCGGTAAGAACTGTTCAAATGTTGTTGCTGTTTTTATTGGTAGGTTTTTTATTTTTTTGTTTATGTGTTTTTTGGAGGGAGGAGGTGGTGTTTCTGTTGTTGTTAGTGGAGTGAGGTTTTTTTGGTTGGTCTTTTTTGTGTTTTTATTTTTTTATTTTTTTTTTGGTGAGAGGAGGTTATGTATGTTCCTATAATTACTCGGCCAAACCGTTAAAAATTGAAGCAAGGGCAAAGATTGGTAAATAGTAATCTATGACATATATGGCTATGGTCGTATCAAGGATCTGTTCTCCCTTTGTAAAGTATCCTTGTAAAACCGAAACCATGCCTCCTAAACACCAGATAAGTTCGTGATTTTAATCTTTTTTAATTATTTTTTAGAACTTCATGTGAAATCATACAGCCCTCATTCAATGACAATTAGCCAGCTGGAAAACTTTTACGTTGATTTTTATGGCACTCGATTCTTGGAACCACAGCCCATACATTGTGTATTTTCAGGTAATTTATTTCATACTGTAATGCGGTGTTATTCCGTTAAGCTATCTCAGTGTACAATAGTGGAAGCAGCTTACCAATATGCGAAGTGACAAGATGTCACTTCTTGTCTGGAAACATTTACAACGGGTCTAAACTCATGAAAATGGTAACAAATTAATACGGTGTAGTTACACGGCTGTCAACCAACATGTACGCTGCCTAGACCTGGTTTGCTAAAGATCTAGTTAAGTTTATACATCTTGTATTCAAAAAGGCTCCACTAAAACGTTTTGTACGATATTAGATATAGTCTGAATTCACTTTCAACGTTCTTATGCAACATACGCCGAATGACATTTCATTTAGTCTGAACTCAGTGTGACCTTACTGATGCAACATCAATTGTTTCTCGTTTAAACAAAGCATTTTTGCTACGAATATTAAACTACTATTTGTTTATTTTGTTCAACAATTACAGCTGGAAATTGCTTCTCTGATACCAAAACTGAGCTCATTGTAACAGCCAGTGTTTTATCAGACACGCATTTAGCATGTACTTTTCGGATGCCAACAACCTCCTGTGACCTGTTAGTATTTCTCTCGGTCAATGGAGACAGGGATACCCTTAGTCCCTCCTATCGGATTGTAGTGCACTCACCAGCACCGCTTCCTGTTATTCGCTTCATGGACATTGGTAAGGTTTCTTAAATTATATTCTCCGAGTTGCTGTTCGATATATTGTATAACAACAATTATAGGGCTTTTCCAAGTATCACGAATCCATTATTCGAGAGCTTTTAGAAACACTATAGCTATACATCATTCTGTTTCAATTTGTCGCACTCCATACCCAAACGATTTCCTGATTTATTTTTTTTGTGAGTAATCGCGATTCACAAACAATTTTCTCATCCAGAGATAATTCCCGGCAGATCAAGAACAGATCGGAAGCTATAATGATTGTTTGTATTGTCGACCTTTAGAAAATTGTTTGGTGAATAAAAAACAACTTCTTTTCCATTAGAAACCACTTCTTTTTTCTATCCTAAAAACATAGTTTTTATATACATGTTCTGATTCAGTGCATGGCACGCTACGTCCTTATTTTATTACTGCTACTACATACACTTACTACATATATTATGATTTTATCTTACACGATGCTTCATACTGTTATAATGTCCTATCTCAATGCTATACTTCCAGGATCCCTTTGAAGAACATAGCTTCTTAAAATTTACGTTCTTGCTCATTATAGGTTACAAATTGGAGGTGACCTTTGACCGAGCGGTTGGCCACCAGTCATTAACATGCTGTACATATATATTTGATAATCTCCATAAAACCTCCAAATGCTGGTGGCCCAGTGATAGAAATCTGGAGGTTCGAATCGGGAATATAGATAACTTCATAATGCCAGGTGATTTGTATACTATCATATTAATCGTCTAGCAACTAGCTCATTTCATTTCATTTTATCCACCAGCTAATTACAATAAACATATAAAATTAACATCAGACAAGTAAACATGGACTTAGAGGAAGTGAGCATCTAGATAATTTGTTAAAAAAAAAAATCTCTCATATTTTAAACATCTTTATTGTTAAAGGACTTCGCTATACTAAACATATGTGCAGAAACAATATATGAAATATTAGGCACCTATTAAGCAAAATAATTATATTAAGTTCTATTAAGCGCTATGCGTAAGATCATAGTTCCTACCAGTAGCCAGTTCTCTTTGGGCCTGTCCTCGTCTGTCAGGGTCATTCTTAACTGGTGTCACTTAAGTTGGACTTGTCGTTCTGTTCTGTACTCGCACTCTGAGAGTAAAGATATTATTGGCGTATATGTATTAACATTTTTACTGAAAATTCCCAAAACAAACAGAAACCTATACATGCGTATATATCCTAGCTGTTGTTTCTCAGAGTTGTGACTTCGGTCTTCTATGTCAAATTATTCAGTGGCAATCCCAGTAAACATATATGCATCACGACAAAGAGACAACTTACAATGACCCAACTCATTTACCGAAAGTATGACTGGTTTATTTTTCTTCCAGGTGATCATCTCCGGTTCAAAGCAGGGGCAGTTCGAGCAGCAGGACAGCGGTTCAGTCAATCTCTGTCAGGGGAGTATCCGGTGGGTCCGCCACTCACTCTCCCGGTCGTCAAGTCCGTCATCTCTGGACCATCAGAAATCTCCAGGTGTGGAAGACTAGTTCTTTCAGGGGAACACAGTCTTGGTGGAGCAGGGCGTCCTCTCAAATACCGCTGGTCGGTACATCCTAGTCTGGACATCTCAAACACTGGTGTGTCATATTTCTCTTTTGTTTCTTTTTTCTTAATGGTTTGTTCGGAAAGTTTATGGTATGAGTATGTATTAATATATTGTGATTACTATCTTACTGGTGCGATTGGCAGTTGTTACAATTCTCCGTTAACATTTCCAGAAATTCAATCTGCGAAATAAATTCAATTTTGATAGGCAATATGTTTGAAGGGGAATGGTATTTTGTACTGATCCATGTAAACTGGCGATAATTAACGCAACTATTTATTTTAAAGAGATACGGTCTCCGGAATATTGTCTGTTTGCATTCATTACATAACTTAATGAGTTATACTTACTTGTTTAAAGAAGTAGTAGTTAAAATAGTTTCGTCCAACCCCACCTTTGTTACGCTCGTATAGCCAAGGGTCGATCAATGCCCGTATCTCACTCTTGATCTCAAGAGTGAGATACGGGTATTTGTCGACTCATAGTTAAACCTAGAATTTTTAGATTAATTCAAGAGCCGTTCCTTGTGCCCACTAACATGTTTGATAACATACACGACAAAATCATTAACAGTCAGGTGGAAGAGAATATAAATAAATAATGTTGCGCAATATTATATATAATATGCAGTAATATAGTATTATTTCACAGATAAACAGTAAGGTATAGTATAGTAAGATATAACTAAGCTAATAATTGTATCACAACTATATCAGTGATACTTAATTTTCTGTAATATAATTTCAAATAATTTTATTACAGAAAAAATATTAAGTATCAGAGATATACATGCAGTCATAAAATTATTGGAATTATACCACAGTATAGCAATAAGGTATCGCAGGAAAAGGATATTTTATGTGAAATATCGAAACAAATATCTAGTTTGCTGTGCTCTGTATGTCTCTCGTTTTCTAGGTGAATCGGATCCTGTCATGGAAGTTGCTGGTTCGTTGTTAACCGATGGAAATGTTTACACCTTTACTTTACGCGTAGAAAACTTTCTAGGAAGCGCTGATGAATCTTTTCGTCATGTTGTTGGACATCATAAAGACATACCCTCCGTTGTATTAGTTAGTAACGTCAACGCCGAAAGTGTGATGACGTCATCCAGGT
Organism: Mopalia kennerleyi; assembly: GCA_034783855.1. Taxonomy (NCBI): domain Eukaryota; kingdom Metazoa; phylum Mollusca; class Polyplacophora; order Chitonida; family Mopaliidae; genus Mopalia; species Mopalia kennerleyi. The sequence goes on from JAVFBX010124108.1 coordinate 25,190, forward strand.
GAGAACTGTCAAAAAATGAAAACTGTTGACACATAAAGTAATACCTTTTTATGTGATAAAGTAACGATAAGTCTTTTTAGTATCTTGAAGCTAATTGCTTTTTCAAAACATTCGTACCTAATTATACGCAACAATTCAATCCTATCGATTACAGTATTTCTGGTAGACAATGTGACTGCTAACTATCGATCCTGATATCAATATACTCATTTTTCTATCAATTTGTGCTTTTCCAGTTTTAAAAAATCTTTGTCCCAGTTTGTTTAATTAGCACAAGTAACCGGCTTATTGTTGGATTCAGGGTGGTGTTAAAGGCAGAGGTGACCCCGTCCGGATGCTCAGGGTCAAGTCGGGTTTTGTACCACTGGACTTCAGCTCATCAACTCCTAAGGGATAATGAGATACATCAACCTCAGTTAATCCTCGAGCCTTTCACTTTGTCGGGTGAGCTGATTTAAACCCATAGTAATACCAAGCTAACGCTTGTAACACCAAGCTACAATGGTACAAAATTACTAAAAGTATCAGATTTGTCAATAGAATGCGCCATATTAACAAAGGCTAAAGAGGGCAGGGGGTGTGATTCTGTTTTCTCTGGTTGTTTTAAAACTGAGGAGCGAGACAGATCTGATCTGTTTGTGGTGTCCTTCTTGTGCGTCCTGTTAGTGTCCTGTGTTGTCATTGTGTTTTGCCGGTAACGTCGATTGGAATATCACTAAGCCATTGGGCTGGCACACATTCGTTTGTATGACTGAAATTACCTTAAAATGAAAACACCAAACCAAACAAAAACACTATGTAATTGTCTTATATGATGATTTTGTATTTTTTATTTTCAAACCTAGAAAATGTAGAAAATGATTTTAAACTTAACACAATAGAAGGCTAAGGTGGCCGGTATTAACTGCTGGCGATTCTGTGCCTAATTCTGAGGTCAGCGGGTTCGTTCCTCGATGAGTTTCAACCTTCACAATTTTCTGATCTGCAATCTGTTCATACTATAAGAAAGTGTTGGATTGGATGGTTTAAGTGTCTTTTGTCTTTTTAAACAAAAGCAGTTTAATCGATGTTAGCTTGTTTTAAAATGTGTTCTTTAGAGGAGGCAAACTTTCAGTACCGGTTTTCGACTCTTTTAATGCATAAATTTTCACTTACATGTTGTTGAGTTCACAGCTAACATGAATTTGATTTTCAGGAGGTGAATTGGTGACGATCACGCTAACAAGTCGTTATTCTCAAGACGCCGGCCAAGCTGTTAATGCCAGTATCACACTGAATGTTATTAGACGTCCTCTGGTCGCTGTTATTAAAGGTTTGTGGCTTCGCTATCTTTATAAAACCGTATTGTTCACAAACCTGTGTGTTCTTTAATTGATTCATTTTCAATCCAGATAGGCCTGGGGGTTCCAATTATTACACATGGTCTTCGATAAATTGTACAAGTCCTTCTTCTGTTTTTTTTTATATCAATTCTTGACATGGAATAGTCAGTGACGATGCCGGCGTAACTAAGCATAGTTTTATATTTAATAATTCACACATACGCTTAAAAAGGGGAAAAGAAAAACCATTAAAGATACCAGCTTAATATCACAGAGATATGGCTTAAGACGCGTTCTTGCGGTACGATTTTTTGTTAAAATTTAGGAGATTTCCCCCATTTTCAACAATTTCATCGATCGAGTAAAGAAAGTGTGAAACAGTTGACCAATCAAAACTCTGGAAATGAGGTGAATCCCTTGAAGTCGTAAATACAAATCACCCCGCGAGAATGTACGTTTAGGAAAAGTAGAGATATTCAATAAATGAGTAAAACAGTTGTCGGGAAAGGATCGAGTGTATTGGCAATCTTCGATTTAATTCAAATTCGCTTTTTATAAAATTACAATCCACTGAAATTATATAAAATATAAGTGCGGAAAATCGTAATATGACCAAAAGCTATCTGGTTTGTGTGTTTGTTGTTTAATTGGGGTTTAACGCCATACTTAAGGTTATTTAACTTACATGATGGCGTACCAACCCAATGGGCGAAGGAAACCACCCCCGACACCACTGACAACAAACAAATACGTAACGGGTCAAACACAGGACAATCACAGGACAATACAAAGACGTCACAAACATATCGGCTTCCTGTCCCTCTTGAAGTATCTGGTATATATTAACTTGTTTTTATGGCATTTTTGTCTCATCAAATGGTAAATTAGTTTATCACTTCTCAATGTGAGGGTGAAGTTCAGGTCAAATATAACAAACACCTAGGTTAATCGCATTCATATTTGCTGTGCTAACGGAGAATGTCACCATCTACTCACACACGTTTGTCTTTAACAGATCAAGTGGATTATATAACTGTGTAGAATGATAACAATAATCATAATGGTGTTATGGTTAGATAGTGTGAAAGTTATCTAATTGAATTATCCCCCCTCCCCCCCGGCTCCCCCCC
>JAVFBX010124219.1:0-15789 GCA_034783855.1 Mopalia kennerleyi
TATGTACGACTAAAGCTGCCAACCTTTTTCATAAAAAAAACTATTATGAATTATGATCATATTGTTAATAAACACCCCCCAAAAATATACAATTGCAGTTGTTGATGTATAATAACTAGAAAATGACGCGTGGTAACCGATTTTGTGAAACCGGTTGCCAGCTTTGAAATAGTGGTGAACGGAAAAGCGGTTACCATGACTGGGCCTTAAGTCATACCCTGGAATTGTAAAATGAGACACCCTGTTTCAGTAAAAATTGTGATTTGAGACACCCTCTTCTTGATTCCTGGCTAATACTATGCAATTCCCTGTTGCCTCACTCACCTGCATGTTAAAGTTTCTTAAAACACGGTGTCCAAATGAGGCAATTGTTTAATTCAGGGTGAAGAACGAGTGGACACCCCTCTGCCTAAGCCCTTGCTGCTGACTGTGCTGACGGCATGCAGGCTATAGTCCACGCCCTCTGGGCCTGACCAATTAACAATCACAGCAGCTGTGTTATTCAGGCTTAATTCCACAATTTATATTTATAGATAGTTGAAATTTAATCAAAAAGAGTTTTAAAAAAAAACAATTTTGCTATCATGTAAAAACATGTCCTTGTGTGGAAGAAATTTTTGTTTAAGTATTCGGTATAATTCATAAAGTTTTATCTGCTCATGTGTGATAAATTACAGTTGTGAATTTATTCATTTATACTCCTGTTTAACATGGACCTTTTTTTGGATACTCGTGAACAATAAAATAAGTTTGAAAAGAATAATGAAGGCAGGCCGAACGGGGTCTTCCATATACAATCTTTATTTTAAGAGGACTGTTAGATTTCACAAGTTGTTTGCAGTGTTCGTCTTTATTTGCATTTTGCTACTGATTTTGACAAATTTTTTGTCAATTAGATAATCGGTGAAGTTTGTATTGTAAAGCACTTATTACATTGTATTATAAGGGAGTGACATAAATGTCATTTATGTATAGTAGGGACAAAGGCAAATGTTAGGTTATCTTACAAAATCGAAGAGGACTGATTTTAAGGTTATGCCGGAAAAGATTAGAGCACAGGCCTGTAAGGAAATGGTTGTTTACATTGCACAGACTTCTATATTGAACGATTGCAGCTCCTGGAGGTTTTTCAAATTAATCAACAGACTTCCAAATCTAAAATGTTGTTCAGGCACACTGTATTTTATGTTTCTTTGTCTCCGTCGTCATATAGAGAAATACCCTTGAGTACGACGTTAAACACCAATCAAACAAACAAACAATTATAAGTGTTTAATAAGTCCTGTCATAGTGTTAACCAGAGGGGTTTCTCTGTGACTTTGATACACCCGAGCAGACCTGCTTACCTGGTATATTATGGAGTACTTTTTACACATAATTTATGTTAAATACACCAAAAGGTCACCAAAATACATCGTATTAAATTTTATCTATGCTGTATCACAAAATGATGAGAAAATACTCTTGAAAAACTTATTTTTTACACATAAATGTCTTTTAGGATAGGCAAGTCAGCACCAAAAATGTCATTTGAGACACCCTGCAGGGGTTTTTAAACACTTTTTCATCGGGAATACATTATCCCGATGAAAAATAACGGCAAATTGAGTTATTCTTAATTTGATATTCAGTTTTGTTTGAAAAAATTGAGTTGGCTTTTTTCGACCACTGGCGAGCTAAAAAATTTGGAATTAACAGTGGATTTTTTATGAAAAGTTGGTAAGATTGAGTATTAGTGCATTTTGTGCACCAACGGCATGCTAAAAATATTGAGTTTTAGGCAATATCAAATTGTGTTTATGAGAATTTTTTGTCTATAAAAACCCCTGACCCTGTTTCAGTCAAATTCAACATGTCAAAGATAGGGGAACAGTAACATGGGACACTGTTTCTGTAAAAATGATGATTTGAGACACACTCTTCTTGATTTCTGGCTAATACTAGCAAAATCCATCCACAATACCAACATTGTAAATGCTACGTAAATTGAAAAAAAATGTGCCGTAGGTGAGGCCTACCCATTATTTCTTCATGCCAGTCCGCCATCTTGTTTTAGTCAAATGTCATTGCAGATCGATTTCTGAACATCACTATCTTTCCAGGAGTTCATTGACGAATAAACTCAATTTGTGAAGACTTTTTAACGCATCATTTTCTACTTTCAGCTATGGTACCATAGTGTGTAACTCCTTTGTGCCTATTCGCGTGTATAAATTTAACTTTAAATCTGGAGATGCCCATCATTAAATAATATGTGTTGTTGGATGAATGAAATGCCTTGATTTTTTAAAGGTTTTGCACCCGTAAACACCTTGGTAATTGCTGATTGCTGAAGTGAATTGTGTGGGTTGGTTGAATGCTTGCATGATTGTCCATTGTTTGTTGAAAAAGAAATCATACATTTTATGGAATATGAAAAACGACAGAGAAATAAAAATCAAGAAACACTTTATGAAATGCTAATGTACAAAATATAGTTTATTTGGCTTTTTAAGTTTATATGAAGCGCATAATATCATAAATAAAAACTGATTCTTCCATATATATATATATATATATATATACATAGCTTACAGAACCACATGCTTATGAAATTGACCCTTCCATGTGGTTAATTATGATCATTATTTACCAAATATTTTAAGGCAATCACAATAAAAGGAATTAACTTGTAAAAAGTTAAAACAGGGGAAGTCACTATCATTGAGTTCAATGAGTATGACCTATAAAAGCATTTGCTCATTGGTGAAAAACAAAAGTAGAAAAATAAAAATGTTTATTAAGTCCTTGAAACCGAGGCTAAATTTAAAAAAAAATAGTTTGATCCCATTAATATATAGGTCAGTTTCGCTTTTATACGAATAAAGGTATTTTTCGTCAGCTGTTAAGCTGGCAAGGCATATGAATGAAATAACTGTAAGTCATATGGCCCGAAAGAAACATTGTATGGTTAAATGTATTTGAGATTTTTAATAGGTATATGAGGTAGTCACACTAGTCTATATGGTTGCAGCAATCACGGTGGTTTCAACCAGATTTCCTCTCAGTTTTCATTTAGAGATGGAGATTCCTGTTGCACAGCTGCTCTCCGAGCTTAGAGGCAACATGAAGCCAATCTCTTATTACACTTTTTTTTTTTTTTTTTGGTTGTCAGTGGCATCATGGTGGTTTCCTTCACCTTAAGTATGGGATTAAACCCTAATCCTTTAAAAGTAGCTGCATCCTGTAGACGATGGTGAATTTGTTTGCTAGAATATAGGCTTTGATGTGAGGGTGCATCTTGTACGTGAATTCTTCCAATCAATTGTAGCTGTCATATCTAATGCGTTTTTGTTTGATTGGATTACCAGGATGACGAGACCTATTTAACAACATTATTTGCTCAGTTGACTGGGGATGAGACGGGCGATGAGAAACGCAGAGATCTGATTTTTTTCCTCAAAGAATTCTGCACATTCTCGCAGACATTACAGCCTCACAATAGAGATTCATTTTTCAAGGTAATTAATATAGTACTCTGCCTTCTTTAACAGTTTTACAGGTAGTAGGCTTTATAGAGTTCCTTGTCATTATAAAACATTTTTGTAATACCTCCTGTCAAATTGTTTTCTTCTCATTGGTCATAATCACGTCAAGTGTTGTATAAAACAAGATGACATTTATGATTTCTATTGATACATTGTAACAATAGTAATGTTCCACACTTGAGCAGGAGACATGAGGATCTCATTATGTTCCTGTCAAAGTTATCTGCCCTTTGCTCTAGTGAAAGCGTTTTCTAGTAAGGCAAACACAAGATGACCCATTTGGTATTTTAAATGTAAGTCTTTTTTGTTAATGTTCATTATTGATCAAATTTGTCCCTGAGTACATTCAGTATAACAAAACAGTACAACATATAAGAATAGAACTATGATCAGTAGGCTTTTGACAATTAATGTTCAATTTGCAGTCCATGCTCGTTGAACATCCTTCACCCATTGGGCTGGCACACCGCCATATGAGTGAAATAACCTTAAGTACGACATTAACCCCCAATCAAACAAATCATTTAACCTAATCTTCAAATTCTTTCTTTTTCAGACATTGTCAAATTTAGGCATTCTATCCGCTATAGAAATCATATTGGTAAGTGTTAGTATTTTGATTTTACATTGTGTGCCACTGGTGTTAATTAATAAGGGAGCTTTAAGTTTGAATCCCTTTTTGAAAGTGTTGACATCACATGGAGAAATTTTGTCTATATTAATTTGAATTGTTTATTTTTTGGTGTCTAATACAAGAAGTTTGGAGCCTGCTTGCTAGACAGTAGGCTCTGAGCATGGGAATGGTGTCTTTTCGTGACACTTGTTAACTGTTATACTAACTTCATGTACATAATACAGATGACATTTTGTGGTTCATGGTTTTATAGTTGATGGGTCCTTCCTGTAATTCTTTTGCTCAAGAATCTGAATACTAACACAATGTTGATCAGTCGAGTGGCGCTCCTTTAGTCAGTGGACTACCAACTTAAGTGACCCGTGGCTGTGGCTTAGTCGTTGGCAAGTGCGCTTACTAGATCCTACTTCGATGTGCAGTTCACTAGATTGAGTCCGTCTGTCGACCAACCATGTGAGCACCCTTGTAAAAAAAAAAGTAAAATTTCTCGCGACCACTAATTTTCAGGTTAAAAAGATTCTACATATGGCGATTATGGTTCGAAAAAAATCTTAAACATCATATACTATAGGATTAACTTTTCTGTGATAAATTCAACTTTTTGGGGTTTGTCATCAATATTGAAGTGGGTTTTATAAATAAATTAAAAAAAATTCTCACCAGACGTAGGATTTCACGCGACCCATGGTCGCATGATTTTCCAGGCGTGCATGTGAGGGAGTCCCACAATGTGGCTCGGACAATTGCTGGGGTGGTTTTTATAAGGTTTCCTCTCGGTTTTCCACCGTTATTTGGCAAGGAACAGTGTGAAATGAACAATCCGTCACCATATAAGTGAAATACCCTTGCGTACGATGTTAAACCCCAATCAAACAAACAAACTAACTTAAGTATGGCATTAACTTGCACTCAAACAAATCTGCTAGATAAACTAATTAATTTCAGTATGGTTCTTTTTAAGGGGTTGGATGATGAGAAAATGAAATCGGCAGCCACAGACATCTTCACTTACATAGTCGAGTTTAGTCCGTCCATGGTACGCGAATTTATATTACAAGAGGGACAAACACCTGATGATGTAAGTAATGTATATATGTACTTTAATAAACCTACTTAAATAATGTTGTCAAGACTTCTTTATTACAAATGCATTTAGGGCCTACTTCGATTTACTATTCATAGGATCGAGTCCATCTGTCAACCCTGAGGTATATGAGTGAGTCACAAGATGTGGCCCCGGCAATCGCAGGGGTGGTTTTATGAGGTGCCTCCCAGTTTTCCACCATACTAGGGCAAGGAACAGTGTGAAGTGGACAATCCGTCGACATATAAGTGAAATACCCTTGAGTATGACGTTAAACCCCAATCAAACAAACAAATCAAAATTTATGATTATCCAGGAGAAACTATAAATTGCTGAATAAACAAAATGTACTATTCAATCTCCAGGGGTTAGGAGTTGTACCATATTTACTTCTGCTGGCACACAGTTGCCATTATATGAAATAACCTATTAACGTTGAGTAGGAAATCCTGATTCAGTAGGGGAACCACAATCCAGTACCGAAACCACTTGAAAGGGTGGCAATTTATTATATAACAAAGAAAATAAATAAATTTTGATGAAGATTCGGATATATATAAATATATATTTTTATATTCAGGATGATTTGTTGATAAACCTGGTCATAGAACAGATGGTTAACGACACAGATCCTGGTAAGTATATTTTACCTGCTCATTTTCAAACAAAGTAAATACTAAATTTTTGATAGTTATCAAAAGTTTATCTGACTGATTTTCCTACTTAATGTAAGGTTACTTCAAAAAGCTGAATCAATGACATACTGATTTTAGATTGTTTTAATGCTGTTAAAATGCATAATAAATGTTTTTTAGAAAAAAAAGTTAAAAACTTTATGCCTTTGAGACTTGAACTTTTTAACATGTAATGCAAACAATGTGAGCAATAAAAAATATAATGGAGTGATATAATATTGTTGATGGAATTCTCTATTCCTTGACTGTTAACATTGTAATCAAATATTCTCTACAATTTCAGAACTCGGTGGTGCCATGCAGTTAATGAGTATACTCAAAATTTTGATAGACCCAGAAAATATGCTTGCAACAGCTAATGTAAGTATAAGTATTGTAAGTGAATACATTTTAAAAGCTTATTAACACCTAACCATCTCGATTAGTATTTGTGTGAAATAATAATTTTAATAAATGATGTTGATTCATAAGATATTAATAACATTTATATATAACAACTATCTGGTTTGTTAGATTGTGGTTTAACATTGTACTCAAGGGTATTTCACTTATATGATGACAGATTATCCACTTCACACATAACTTGCCTAATTATGGGTAAAACCACCCCCGCATTTGCTAGAGCTACGTTGTGTGACTCATATACCGGAGGGTTGACCGGCGAACGAGTGAAATACCCTTGAGTATGACTTGTAAACCCCAATCTAACAAATGAACAATTATAGATTATTGTTTGATTGATGACCAGCCCTTATTACTCTCCCTGCTAAGATTGTTTGTAATAGTGTATGATTAATCTTTTTTTATTATTTCTGACACCAGCAGAAGATGGAGAAAACAGAATTTTTGAGTTTTTTCTACAAACACAGTATGCATGTGTTAACAGCACCATTATTTGCCAACACAACAGATGATAAGCCTAGTAATGGTAAGTCAGCTATTTAAACTAACATATCAAAATATGACACAAATGAAAACATTATCTATTAGTGGCCTTGTTTAGGGATACTTCAGCCGACTTCAGAAGTTCAGGTCATTTTATTTAATGAGACTTCTATATTGAATTAATCACTATGAATAGCAGAAAGCAGCACCTGGATGACAAAGCATGACATCTGTGGTTTCTATAACACATGGACAGTTGAAGTGAGCTTGTGAACTATTAACCAGTGTTATGTGATTGGCACTATCTTTCTCATCTTACTGGATGTTATTGACCGTGTCTAAATTTCCATTCCATTTGCCAGAATGATAAGATATTGGATGGTCATTTACTCTTTGAAACTCAATCCATATACAAAAAGGATTTCAAAGGAAGCCAAATATAAATTTTGTTTTATTAATTCATCCATGACAGAAATATCTAATATTTGAAAATATTAATGAAACCATAATGAAAGGAAACTTATTTTCATTGATTGTTTTTCTTTTTTCACCAGATGATTACCAGACAGCTCAACTGTTGGGTTTAATTCTGGAATTACTCTCATTCTGTGTGGAACATCATACATATAACATCAAGAATTATGTCATCAACAAAGATCTATTGCGAAGAGTCCTGGTCCTGTTAAAGTCAAAACACACCTTTCTAGCTTTGTGTGAGTATATTTGTCAGAGTGTAGATATGCTGTCTTTATTTAGCTGTAGAGGAAGATTATATTTCTAACTTTATCAAAACACTGGACATTTAATGGTTGGGCTAGTGTAAATTATTGTTAGACTACACAACCGTCAGTGACCACCACTGTATCAGTGAAAAACCTGTGACTATGGCGTAAAAAATCAATCGAATTTTAATATTCTTAATTTGTTTTGTATGCAATAAATCACTAATGCCAACTATGAATTTTTCATTGAAGTTGGTGTTATTCTTGAAAATACACCATACTGTATAAGGTTAACTAGTATGATAGTATGATAGTTTGATTGACTTAGCAATAGAGGAACATTAAGCCCTTGACATCTTATGATCATGTATGTGTTGTTATTTGCTCTTTGGGTACTATAGAAGTAAATCCCTTGAGCATGATGTTAATCACCAATCAGGCAGCCTCTAAAAGATAGTCACAAGGTTTGCAACTAAAAACCACTCAAATGCTTCTATTTGATTTTTGTTCCAACATTTTTATAGTTAAGCACTTTTAAATGTTCTTTTGATTGACACCTCACTGGGGCTTTTTTTTCTTCCTCTTGATCCTTATTTTACTTATAAACATTGTGAAGTGCTCTTGAGAGTGGACAGAATGCATCATTGACTGTAATTTACAGTCGAGAAAATACATGTGGAAATAATATCCACTATTAGGTGAATCTAATATTTGCCTCTGGCTAACATCGATTTAATAAGTTTTTTTAATAACAGCTGTGTTGAATAATGTGAACATGTTTTACATGGCAACTGCTACATTAGTGAAACTGGATGTCAGTAACCGTTAATAAAAAATCAACCAGCTGTGTTTTAAATAAAAAAGATAGATAATTGTGATTATCACTAGGTATGTCACAAAGCACATGTATACACGAATCACCCAGAGTAAAAATTAAGTAATTAAAATTATTTACTGATTTTTTTTTGATGAAAGTAAATAAGTCTAAGTCTGAAAACTGTCAGAATGTTCTTGTGACTATGTTAGATTCTAGCCTGGTTTACTCTTGTCAGAATCTTTTCTTTAGCCCAAAACCATGCCTGTTTAACTTTGCAAATATAAAAATAGAATATTTTTTTTTAGTTTTTCGTGTTAATTTACAAATATAGTTTTCTGGTCATGTACCACACTGACTTTTCTATTGTTTATTGCAGGTGCCCTCAGGTTAATGAGAAAAATCATTGGTTTGAAAGAAGAATTTTATAATCGGTACATTGTTCGTGGAAATTTATTCCAGCCTGTGGTAGATGCTTTTATGGCAAATGGAGATCGCTATAACTTGCTAAATTCTGCAATGATTGAATTATTTGAGTTTATCAAAATGGTAAGATATTTTTAACATTGAATTTCCTTTGTGTTTATGTTTGGTTTATAAAGAGCCACTGGTGTTCTCTGAGCTAAGTCGCAATATAAACCGGACCGGTTTGTTAGGTCCTTGCTTTGTCTCTAGTGATTGTCCTGTCTCGTCTTTGTTGGTTGCCAGTAGCAGTAAAGATTAATTTTTTCTCCGCATTGGGCCAACACAGCGACATTAGTTTAATAATCTTAAGGATGATGAAATATCCATATCAAGTAGATCAAACTGTTGAAATGAAGTTTAATATTTGCAACAAACAAAAAAACAGAAGATTCTTCAAGTATCATTTGGGCTGACTGGGTTTAGTGGTTAGGGTGTACATTTACCAATCCTACTTCAATGTACCATTGCCCTCTTGCTAAGGGCAGTTTGTTTGAAGAGTAGCAATGCTGTCTTTACTTAGCACTGGAGGAAAAATAACTTTCCAAACTTATATAAACGCTTGTTGGTTATGCTAGTATCAATTATTGTTGGAATACACAGCCATCATATAAGTGAAATACTCTAAAGCACGGTGTAAAACACCAATCAATCAATCAAACAATGTACCATTCACAAGATAGTCTGTCTGTCTACCATCCGGTATATAAGTGAGCCTCATTATGTGGCTCTGGCAGTCTCAGTGGTGGTTTTTACAAGGTTTCCTCCTGTTTTTCCACCATAATTTGGCAAGGAACAGAGAAATACTCTTGAATGTGACGTTAAACCCCAATCAAACAAAAATCATATAAACAATTGTACCAATCCTCAAGCGGGTTTTTCTATATATCTATAATTTATAATGCATACTGATATATTAGTGAAAGCCATACATTTCAAGACCATACAAGACAACCAATAGGACCTGTGTGGCATTCAAAACATCTGCCAATTGTCTTGCAGGCTGCTGTAGTACGTTTCCTATTGCCCTTGTCTTATCAGAGCTAAGGAGCCGTATAAAGGTGTATTATGAGGCCTGATATTTATGATTTATCCATTCTGCAATTCTTGTTTTCCAGTTTAATATGCATATGGACAAGTTTTGGTTGTAGTTGGTTACTTATCCATTATTACCCTTGAACCTCAGGGCAGTAGGTTTCAACCATAGCCATGCTGTCTGCACTTAGCAATGGAGGGTCATTTCTTTTCCAAAAAAGCAATACACTTAATGGTTGCGTTTGTGTGGTATCTATTGTTGAAGAACACCAGTTATATCAGTAAAAACCTGAATGGCACTACACACCAATCAACCTTGAAATATAATAATAACAATGTATTGTATCTTTATAGGAGGAGATAAGAACATTAAGCAATCACATAGTTGAGACACATATGAAAGAATTGGAGAAAATCACCTACATTAACACATTCAAGACCTTCAAGTTAAAATACGATCAACAGCAAGACCGGTTAAGGGATAGACCAGCTGTTGAAAAGTAAGTTTTCAAGGAGTTTTTTTTAATCTGAGGGTTTGAAATAAGCACAAAATTAAGTTTATCTTCCTAATATTTAGATTAACACAATAAGTTAAATAAAGTATGAAATTCATTGGGTAGTAACCATAAGAAAACCGCATAATAAAAATTTCATGCAAATAATAGTTTTCTCCGGTATGTTGAAGTTAAGATGTGAATTTAATTAATTAGTGCTATTTAACATAAAACAGTAACAAATTTTATTCTGTTCTTACAATTTGATGTGTAATCAGTGATTCCTAGCCCTTTGGTTCTTTAGTGCCCGTTCAACATCATAAGGTGGGCTTTTACTGTTTCTGATTATCATTATTTGATCTACCTAGTGACTTTCTCATAGCTCAGCCATTAACAGTACAAGAACAATACAGAATTCTTCAACAAAGTAATTAAGAGAATTACTTCTTCACCAATTAAGTCAAGAGTTTGAATAACTCCGTTATTTATTTGCAGCAATGTGTCCTCCGTGTTGCGGAACAATCGTTATCGTCGGGATGCACGTTCTATAGAGGATGAAGAGGCCATGTGGTTTGACGAGGAAGAAGACGTGGATGATGGAGAGACTATCATACCAATGTCAGACTTCCTCAAAAATAAACTAGACACCAAACTAGACTCTGATGTTGACCAGTTAAATAAATTTATGGATCATAAGAGAGGTAAAAAAAAATAACTTGCTCAGCTCTTTTACTCAAGACCATTTGTTTCCTGAACCAAAAAAAGATTTCTATTGACACTATGATATATGATGTATATTATTGAAACGCATTTATGACACAGCTGTCTGTTGCCTTGGGAGCTGCAGGCTTTATTTCTATTTTCTGCCGTATTTAAGCAATGAATAGTGTGAAATAGACCATCTGTTGTCATATAAGTGAAAAACTCTTCAGTAAGACACTAAACCCCAATCAAATAAACAAAACTTTTTACAGCTTAAATGCATATTTGATAAAAATGGCAATCAATGAGTTCGGTGAGAACTTGCGTCTGATAAATAATATTTGTTTGATATTGCAGTGTGTAAAGATGCGGATATTCGTGATTCCCCACCCAAGCTTATAAACCGTGCTTCCCCTATTAACATCAACCTGAAGAGTTGTTCTCCTACAGTCACTCCAGCAGGGAGCCCTGTGTCCAGTCCCGGCTCACCAGTCAGTCCTATTCGTGTGAACCCTGCTTTAACACCAGCTTGTTCCCCGTCCAGTCCAGCTGATTATCGGGAATCACCATTAGCTGTCAAGGTACACCCTCGTTCATACTACTATCCCTTCGCTACTCATTGGTTTTCTTCATATAAGCTGGAGGACTGCTTTACTTCAACACAGGGCGAAGGGAGTTTCCAGCTGCACACAGTTTAATAGAATGTTACCTTCGCTTTTAATTCTGGCAAGACAGCCATCACTCAGTAACCCTTGAAAAACCTATAATGCACTTTTTGCTGCTTTAAGCTGAATCCTACTGTAAGATTTATTATTCTTTGTTTTTTCTGAAATACAATAGTTGATGCTTCATCTTATAGCCAGGATATAAAAATAATCCCCCGAAAATTTCACTGATCAGCATTAATTATTTTTGTTGTAGGCGGGGCGAGTGGGATTAGTGGATTATCCAGACGAGGATTCTGAAGAGGAAGAAGAGGAGGAGTCAATACCAGCCAAAAGACCACGCCTAGCAACTTAACAGCCCCCCTTGCAATCTTAACCAGCAAAATGACCACGCTCAGCAACCTTGCTCTAATTCACTTCATCCCGTTGTGTTTAGGACAGCTTTATGTGACACATTGAAGCTTTGGAAAAATCTCTGAATGATTTCAGGGATAAAACTCCCTCTTTTATGTGTTACAGCAACAAGGTTCTGGATTAAACTGCCAAAATCTGACAACAGAACACTGGCAGGAGAATGCAATCACAGAACATAAATAGGTCTACATAGACTGATAATTATTTATTATCAGATTGTGTTCCGAATCTGTGGTCATATTGAAGGCTAGTCTTTGGTGAATGGGTGGTAATTCTTCTAAAAACCGGACTGTGTTCAAATGTTTAGGCAGTTACACATCACTTATTCTAAACTGGCTCGGAAACTATTATCAGTCAGACAGTGAAGTACTGATGAGCTTCTACATGTGAAGAAAAGAGCTTAATGCTTAAACAGCTGAGCTTTTTCCAGGCCAATGCAAAGCCAACCTGCCGTTTTGGCGGAGTTAGTGAGGACAGCTAGTTTCACTCACTCTACTTCATGTGTGTGTGTGTGTGTGTACAACTTGTCCGTGAACATCGAATGCTACGACAGACAGGAGATTTTATAAAGCTTATTTTGAACTATTCTGTGAATAGAGAGAATGCTAGAGATTGAGTGTGTAGCCACCTATCATTCCAATTCCCCCCTTGTCTTACCCCCAGGCTATGAGGGCCAGGCATCTCTGAGACAATATAGAAAGAGTTAAGCGTGGAGGATACCGAGTCCTGCTTGTAGCCTTATATGAAGAATGGACCAAAATGATGAACAGGACTGGCAGTGTACCGGCTAGTTTTATATCAGTACTATATATTTACCCCAATCGGTATTTTTGTAGTCCATGTCTGCTTGTTAATTGTGGAGTTGTCCGTGTCATTTACTGTTGGTCATAATTTATCAAATTTCATTTGGCATCACAAAGAATCAATGTCCTGTGAAATGTCTCTTAAGATTAATATATCATATATTGTGTTTAATTGTCAACACTGAAGACAAATTCTGAGAATTTTAGTTTTTTTCATAGCAAAGTGTATGAGAATATTTCAATAAGTATTCTATTTGATGTAAATATATTTTAAAAAGAGTTGATAGTGCGGAGATTTGCATGTTAATTGAGCAGTGTTTGTTGCCATGTGAGGTTGTCTCCAAAATACTAATTAGTGAGCATGCTTTAGTTCTTTTCCACTTGCATACACACAAACATACATACACACAACTTGCATAAGGAACCCTATATCATAGATTTATAATTTCTTCACTTCACTTATATTTTATCAGATTTGCAGCAGGAGATTTTCATAAAGCCAACTTTCTATAAGATTGATTGTACCAAATATGAAAAGTCATCTAAGTTTATATAAAGAAAGCAAATTGTTAAAATAAATAAAATGTGTATGGTTAGTTTATCAATAGAAGATGGACATATTGTGGTCTAATTGCTTAGGTGTGATAAGGTACATTATCCCATGTCCAGCCTAAACAAAACCTATTAAAATATGACTAAAGGTAACGTTTAAATTGGAACTTGTGTACTACAGGCAGATTGGGGGCTTAGCCAGAAATCAAAAGAATGGTGTCCAAAATGGTATTTTTGCTTCACTGTTCTAATTACTAAGTGTCCAATTTTAACAGTATCCCTATCTCCTGCATGTTAAAGTTTCTTAGAATAGGGTGTCCAACTGATGAAATTGTTCACTTCAGGGTGTCCATTTGGACTAACGGACACCCCTCTGCGCCGCACAAACCACAATAAAACTCACTGGGTAAACTTATTTTGTCTCTCGGGCCAGGTTGAGAGTGGCCAATGGTTTTGATACACAATCCATACTATAAAATGTAGACAACTGTCCAGCTTAAAAAGTAAAGCAAAACATTCCTTACATGGGTTTTATTATTCTTAAGATAGTAAGCTTTGTGAAACACTCCGGTGCAGTCTGACATCGATATAAATCAGTTCTCATTACAAGTAATAGTAGTCTTATTCTTCCTGTACTTCCTATTCTCCTGTCTCTTCATCTCCAATGTTTTCACATTTTCAAATTATCATATATCCTACCACATTTCGAATTTCCATGTCATGATTTCCTACTACATTGTGTCAAATATTTTCAATTCGAATACGTGTGCCAAGAAAATGATTGCGTTAAGTAAATTTGTCTAATTTAAGATTTCTGGCACCTCCGATATGGCAATAATTAAGTAAATGTAAAAAATAGTTATTGGAGAAAGTGTCTTAAGAAACTGGGTACAAAATACAAAAGGTAATATTTTATGGATATCCTCGTTTCTTCAAATATTATATGGAAACATTTTTTGTGTCTGTCAAACTATGTGTAGATATGGAAGTTCTGACATAGAAATGTATCCATGCATGATACTGAAAGGAAAGTGTTCATCCATAAAAGGATTCCTGTGTGACCATTTTTTTTAAGTGACATTAAGCTTGGATAGAGCTTTTTACAGATACCAGTCGCAGATCCTAAGCTACTGTCACTGTGGTCCATGTGTTGAGAGTTTATTAGGCCTGGTATGTTCAGAGAGATGTCTATTATAGAAGGGACAAAAAGCTCTCCAGGGCAGCACAGAGTGATTGACCTGTTTTAATACCGCAATCTTGTAGAGAACCAATCTGACGATAACCATGTGGGTTATGTATAAATTCATTGTACAATAAATAAATGAATGATTTCCTGTATAAAATATTTCTGTTTTCTGTTTTTCGTCGACTACCAATCCATGTACCCTAAATCACCCCCAAATTCGTCCATAAGATTACTGTTTTAGAAGCTATTTAGAAGATGGGGTAGAAGATGAATTTTTCTGTTAGAAAGCATCAACATTTGTCAGAAAACATTAATTTGTTCAAATATATGCAGTAATATTGTCACAACAACCAAAAAAGTTAGGATTTGACAAAATTGGAGGTGATTTAGGGTATATGCATAATGGCAAGAGAAAACTTGGCATGTCCCTCATGTAAGACAAAACCAAGTTCTTTTAGAAATACTGGGTAAGCTTTAAAACCAAACTCTAAAAGTAACCCTTTACCCGGTACCATAACCCTAAATATAACAGTTTAATCGACGTCCTTGAGAACTAAGAAGCTCCCACCCTACTGCATGTGTGATCTGTTACCTTGACCTAGAGGTTGGTTTCCTACACAAAGTTGACAGACTTGTATGAAACATTAATAAATCCAGGAACAAAACTTATAATTTGAAAGGTTGTCAAATTTGTCCCAAAAATCTAACTTTTCAAAAAACATTGAAGATATATGATAAACAGATTATATGTCAAGTGCGTGTTCCATGTTCTCGTATCAGCTCTCGTTGTCTCAGGTCGGACTGAGTATCAATGTCGCTCTTTGAGCTCGATTGATACTTACCGGAGACACAAGAGCTGATACATCGTCATGTATCGCCAATGTACATATAATCTCTATGTATCATATACCTAGGAGTCTCACCACACAGAAATATATTTTTGTTCAACATGTCAGACAAAAGAAAGAATAAAATAGAGATTTCTAAAAACCACAGGGATGTCTATTTAAAACGGAGGTAAAGAAAACTGAGGGACAAATATATCGTCACCTTGCTAAAATAATTGCCTAAGTCATATAATCATGTTTTGACTTAGGCAAGATATAAAATTGCCT
>JAVFBX010124328.1:0-15785 GCA_034783855.1 Mopalia kennerleyi
AAATTTGTCATATTTACCTTAAAGGGAAAGACAACTGTTTTTCGACTTAAACTTATTATTTTTTATTGTATTTTTTCAAAGACAACCATCTGTATTGCGCTTGCATTTGAATCAGCATAGCTGTTAATTGGTTCATTTTAAAAGCGTAACTGACGTTATTGTTCCAAAACACGGTATTTATATCATGTAGTCGTGGCTGTCCCCTATTGCCTGCACTGTTGGATGCTTTCATATAAAGACGAAAGTGAGAGATGCTTCCCCAAGCGAAAATACAACAACAAACAACCGCTTGTACACCGGATTTTAAAAAACGGCATGTCAGCTGAAAACATGCTAAACGTATGTGTTATTCAAGGAGCTATTTTGATATGTATACAACCGATTAACATTGCGTTTGGATTACCAAGCTTGTGTATACGCCGTGTTGTTACAAATGCCTTCCAATACATATGCAAGCACACGAACACACTGGTGACCGACCGTGTTTTCGAACAATGACGTCAGTCCCGCCTGTTAAATGAACTAATATATACTAATTACCAACTATGTTTACGGGAATGCGAGTGCAATACAGATGTTTGTCTTTGAAAATATGCAATAAATATAATAAGTTTAGGTCGAACAACAGTTGTCTTTCCCTTTAAAATTGTAGTTACAATGAACAACTTTAATATAAAAATACATAAGAGTAACATGCTTCTGAGTTCGGATTTAAAACAAGGATAAGAAATGAATAGATCTACAGAGGTAACAAACGCAACAACAGAACTGTTTTTCTCGCCAAAGCCTTTCCGGTCGGAAATATTTTTCTGCCTGTTTCTAAATAAGGCCACATTGTATGACAGACTATAAGAGATACATAACTGTTCACCTAACTGTCTATACTCCTACATTTGGTTTGTCCTTTTGCGAATAGTTCCATTATTTGAGACGACTTTAAATTTGACACTATATTTGGATTGGAAGTATTAAAATAAGTCACACTAAAAGTTTTAATAATCAATTGACTTAAAATCCATATTCACAACCGTATCCTACCTGGGACACTCAGTGTAAACGGGAATTAACTCAGAGCAGAAATCGTCTTTTTCATCTGGAAAATGATATCGTATAACGACAGTTCATTAACGTTAGACAGAATAAAAAACCCAGACTGTCTGCAATTTCTCTATTTTGAGCTGTTATTTGAGATGTGAATAAGCATTCGCGTTAGCCAATGTTGGATGCAACTCATCAGACTCGCATTGTCAAAGAGTAATAACTATTTGAACATTAATGGTCATGACGCTTTGTAGTTTACACAGGTTTCACAAGTTGTAATTGCAATAATACACATGGTGTACGATTACTGTGTACAAGGCAATGGGTGGATTCAATGCTTCCTTATGTTCGGAAAATAGATTGTTTGAAAGTATTAACCAATGGTCCGGGACTACTTGATGGGTTTTCAGTACATTGACTACTCCACAGACTTTTTGTCCAATCACTGGCCTAATCCATTGACCTCTGCTTCAGAGACCTGGTGCTTTTTAGGATTATAATTCATTCTCAAATGCGCAGTATTTTGTGCTCGCAGCAATGGCATTACAACCATACCATTTGTCGACCATCTTAGTATGATAGGCGCGGGAACAGAGCCTCTGAAGAAAACCATCTTAGCTAACCTCGTTAAATCTGAACTGTTGATATCGTGTCTGGGCGTTTCCGTTCGGTAACAAATTTGTGTGTTATAAATTGTCCTTGACGTCTAATCAATAAAGCAAAGCGCCTTCGTGTGGAGTTTTTGTTGAAGCTGTTAGACAATGTGATCGCGTGATGTACCGTGATAATTACACTGATTGTTAACTTTATCCGTTTGCTGTGAGAGACCACGATGGTGTTGACATGCTGACATGCAAGACCGATGGCCTAAATCAGGGTGCAAATACTCAAATAGGCTGACAAATTCACTTGAAGTATAAATAGCGATAGTCTCGGTATACAAAGGTATTCAGAATATTTATCGAACGTTACGGTTATTTCCCACTTTGAGTCTATTCCTATCACAATTGACGTCTATGGGGAGAAACACATTGAGTTTAAACACTGTCTAAGAGGCAACCTCAGAGATTGACTTTAATACTCCCTATAATTGGTAAGTAGACCTTATAGAAATGAGGGTATAATAGAAAACCCTTGACACATCCATTGTCTGGGATGTAACGGCTGCGCTTCCACTATGTTGTGATAAGCAACTATAAACACATCTATCTCAACTCGTTAAGAACGGTCAGGATAAGGACATCATTGCACGTGAGACCGATTCACATGAACGCTTATTAACTCTTTGAAATCACCAGTTCTGTTTTCTTTCCTATATTCTGAGATTGAGTTTTTAACGAAACATTAAGGTATCTTTGTTCTTTCAACAACGCAAATGCATACATCATGTGTTTTTGTTCGCTAGCAAATGTGGGGTTTATGTATTATTCAATGTGTCTAATCAATTTAGTAAAGCGCGTTCATGTGTAATTTCAGTGGAAATTGTTTGATAATGCGATCGCGTGATATAATGTGCTTGCACAGCGAATGTCAACTTTATCCATTTGCGGTGAGAAACCTCAATACCGCTGACATGCCTAAATACAAGGCCTAGTGATTCAAACGCCTGTTATAATTATCAAACAAAGCTGATAATTTCCCGAACATCAAAAGCACATAAAAAATGTGAATTGACATTGCGTTTGAAAGAGACAGTTTAGTTCCCCTCGCAATTTCTGACAGCAAACTACTCAATGCATTTGGGAAATAAATAGAATCCTGAAGAGAAAAAAAGATGATGTGAGTTTGACAGCCAGCAGTCGTAAGGTGTCTGGAGATCGTGGGTCTTGTCGTGGATGCATGCGGTCAATGGGCACTTCAAATTGTGTTACATGTGATTAAGGCAATGGTAATCACAGTGGTACAGTCCTCTACTACATAGAACATTTTATCAAAGAACAAAAGTTAATTTAACAATTGCACTGTCGTATGGGAGTCTGTGTGGCTAAGAGCAGTATGGTAACAACTGTAGAATTAGACTGTAGTAGGCCTATATTCCTAGAATGTTACCTTTACTTCACATTAAAGGAACATTAAATTTCCAAGTAGCAAGCAATTTATGTTTCAATGTTGTGTTTGTGTGTCTATTATGTATTGGGGTACATTTCATACTGGAGCAATACCTTTAAGCACGGCGTAAAGTGCCATTCGTACAGACATTCATTGTCTCGCTACACATTATTTTTAGTCTAACCACATATGGGAGTACCTATCGCAACCAATAAGTTATTATTATTTTTTGTTAAGCTGTCGATTGTAGACTAATTGTCTTATTACACACATATCATTTTCTATCCTGAATTGTTCTTCGCATTGCAAATTAACGCATCTCGTTGGAGAAAATCGTCACATAAGATTAATATACTGACAGACCTCAACGAGCTGCAATCGTCCAATTTAGATTTTCAGATTAAAATATGCCTTGCATTCAGAGTTGAATTCATTTTTTAACGTTTTCAATGCGTCTGTTAACTTCAGCCAAACAGGAGAATTGTTCCATGCAGTGTTATTCGTATGGAATAATTTGATTAGACTCGCCGTGGTTAGAGCACTACTGGTTCTGAGAAAGTGGAATGGATGGGAAGGCTGCTAAGCTACATCTTAGGAAGAGGTGTATATGATATGATGTGAGGGTTTTGTTTAAAAAAATATCTTCATCACAAACACACATTTTATTTCAATGGAAGAAGACATTAAGTTTGGTAATAACTCTTCAAAAGACACTCTAACCGTTAATAGTTGGTTAACAGTGTTTGAGCACTGTTACACTCAGAGAATCTATGCTTTTGTCAAATATTTTAGGCAGTACTCTGGTTAACGTAAAAATTAATATAGACTAAAAAACTTGTATGGATTTGTTTAACGTTATTGTGTATATTGGAAACCCGGACATAATATCACAACGACAGGGTTTGTTAGTCGGGGGATTGCTGATCCACCCTCATCTGTTTGATGTTTGAGAGGAAGACGAACCAATAATATATAATGCCGTATGGATTATCTAGGGATTCATTATTTGACGTCGCTTATACCCGTATGTCTCTCCGAGGACGATATTGCAGTTGTCTACAGTCAAAGGCACAAATGTGTTTACTGTATAAGGTTTTAATTAATCCCAAAAGCATATAACTAAACACCGATAGTAATTGCTCTTGGTACGAGTACTGTTACAATACACACTTCCAGTTTAAATTAACGGATGAGAGACGTTTGTACGACACGAGTGTTGTCAATTGGAATAGCCAATGAATTATTTGTAACTGCTTTTGGAAAGTCTATTGTACACATGGTGTTATACTATTGGATGGTTTTAAAATCAGAATCTAGGATATATAACTTTTATTAGATTTTTTTTTACTTCTGTGCGAAAAAGAGTCATACCATGTGTTTGTTGGTTTGGGACTTAACATCGTTCTTAAGGGTATTTAACTAATATGACGGCGTGCCAACCCAATGGGTGAAGAAAACCACCCTCGACGCCACTGACAACACACAAAGATAAGACAGGACAATCACATGATGAAATACAAACACATCGGTTTCATGTTGCCCCTTAGATCTTAGAGCACCAGAGCAACAAGAAGCTCTCTCCCAACCCTCCGCCCAAGTCCTTACATATGTCAATTCTATGTCCATGCTGTAGCCATATTGTCGCTCAAAGTCAATGCCATGTTTTATCACCAGTTCAGAAAACTAGTTACCGAAGCACCTCGATGGTAAATGTTAGTAACTGTGGCTACATTACAGCCAGTGCAGAAAGGTCCTTACACATGTGGGTGTCTAAATGGATCTGGTTTATTGGATTATTGTAAGAATGGCTGGGGTGGATAACACTGTTAATAATCTTCGTAGAGAAGCCGGTTGTAAGTGGCTACTCTATAATCGGTAGATCGAAATGACGGTAATCACTTCAAAGGGAATTTTAAATGTATCTTAGGGAATTATACCTGTAATATTTCGAGGCTGGTTGTTTAATATAGGACTCTGAACAGACGGTATAAATATTATATAAATCTCAATATTTGAACCTGAATCCAGCAAAACATCTTTCCAATACCAATGAGCGTAGTCGATTGTTAGATTTTTTTTATGTGTTTCTTATATATGAGAGCTCTATAACAATTTTGCTGATATTGACAGAACAAAATAAAAATCTAATATTAAAATGTATTTACCCATGACTAGATTACACACCTCCAAACCTCCAAGTGTTAACAAAAGATAAGATGAAACCGCGCCTGTATGTAGCAACAATATGTAAAACACAGATTTATGTTATCTATTAAAAGACCCAGTCTTAATCATTCTATATTGAGGTAATAGTTTATTCAAAGAGAGAAGATGTGGGGATTTATCTATTTATCAAACCTTTGATGTCAACTTTGTTCTTTCTGCATCGCCAAGCATATATTCCATCAAAAGCAATTTTTATTCGTCCAGAAGATAAACCGTGGATGAGTAATTAAGTTAGACGAACGCTATGGGCGAACCAGTTTTCCAGGGCATCAATTGGCGTTTGTCGTTACTCGAAATGATGCTTGCAGAAACACAAGGCTCGCAGTTGAACGTGACAAAAATTTAATTACTAGCTAAAATACGAAACGATAAAATTCAATCTAAACTATTATGGAAACCTAGAAATCTATTATTGGAGACAAATATCAAAGCGTTATACTCCCACGCTATCCTTTAATTACTTTGTTGGGCAAATCTCTATTCCACGTGATATCCAGGAAGAACAACTGCCTTGTTTAAGGATGCCTAATTACGAGCAGCTTTCGCCGTACATCTTGGCGGCCTTTGGACTTGTTGAGTGTTAAAAAAAATTCTGGACTTGATGTAATAAATAACATAGTTTAAAACAATAAGCATCTGTCATCCGTAAGCCTCATGCTGATCTGTTTTTGTTGAGTCTTCAAACGGGGTTGTCTCAGCAGTAGCAGGCGACATGTGTACTATTTATAAAAAAGGGGAAAAGATGTGTAGAAAACTATCGACCAGCTTCCCTAAATTCTGGAGCAGCTGATATTTGACAGGGTGTACGCCTTTTGTGTTAGCCACGCTATCCCCGCATCCACAAATGTACGTTTCAAACCTGGAGAGGAAACAATTAATCAGTTAATAAAAGACATCCCCCATGAACTCCATCAATCCGTCGATAGTGGTCAAACTGTATCGTGTTCTTAGATGTAAGCAAGGCATTTGACAAAGTATGACAATACAGATTGTAGCATAACTTGCATCAATGGGTATAGAAGGGCCACATCTCTCTTGGTTCAAGATAGGATATTTCGTGTTGGGCCTACTTTAGAGTGGCAACATTCTGATTTAGTACGTATCCATTCTAGCTAATCCTAAGGTTTTGTCATCCGACATTAGATTTCCAATCAGTGAAAAGTCCAAACATCTTTATTTATATTTATATATCAAAGCATAACTATTGTGAAATAGAGTGTAATGTGCATATGCAGAATTTAACAATACATTGGATTGCAGAAAGGTAATTCAAGTTAGAAATATATAAATATACAGTAAATTAATAAAACATTTAGTTGAGATAACATCTAGAATCAAACTTGTCCGAAACACTGACATAAACAACACAGGGGTTCCAATCAATGACAAGTGCGTGGCGAACTGTATGTTCACCTTTCATAGCCACTGGGGATGGAACCACTTCACTGATTTGAGGAGCCCTTGTTGTTTCTGCGAGTTCTAGACATGTTCATAAATTTGTCATCCCGGACCCCCCGGCTTCCGTCTAATTAATAAAGTTAATCATCAAGATCCTTTATTATCAAAGCTGTAGTAATTGTTATTACTTGATCCTACATACAATATTCACTTATTATGTAAAATGAACAGAATAGCAATTTACAATATCATACGCCTTAACAGATGTTACAAAAATAAATACATTCAAAGGATTATATACTTATTATTTAATATTTATGATAATAGGAAATTACATTATAAAGTACGCAACAAACGTAACAAAACACGAGTTCAGTAACGTTTGATAACATAGTAATCTAGATTAGCCACTTAATGTTGCGAATACCAATTCAGGTGGGATAATAAGCCCAAGGTAAGCTGCAACTAATTACTTTATCACACTGTCAGGACTATTAGTCACAAAACTAGGTTTATTGTAATTAGAAGTCTTCTCTAAAATGAACATTTTCACAGAATAACTGAAATAAGATTACATACAGGTATGGTCCAGCCCGAGAATTATTGGTATGGTTATTTCTTTCGATGCACACATACTTGGGTAACTATCTTCGAGATGTGGCCACGGTCATGTATTGTAGGTGTGGGTTGGCCCCACTTATATAAGGCAACATCCCAGTAATACCGTGAATGTCACCGTAATGGTTTTCTTCGCAAACAGATACAGCTGACATAGTTGTATACTTATTTTCATGAATTATTCTTTAACGCAGGTGCACGCAAATGTAATTTGATGTGAGATTTGATACATTATCGCTAGTCGGGTAACGCATGTATTGGTGTCTCTTCTCAAGAGACGTTTCTGATTCTACCAGTGTAATTTATACCAGGTACTATGCTTTAGGTGACTATAATGAATTCCCCAATGTACAGTCAAAATCTGGATACTTAAATACACAAGGCAATGCGTTTACTTAAAGGAAGAATATCTTGCAACAGATTTACGCTTGCCTGCATTTTTGTGTTTTACCAAATGTTCAAAGAGGGTTTGAGCGTTTACATCAACTATTTTGACCACCAGCATGTGAATTGAAGTTTTCGGACCTTAGGCGATCGCATTGGCTAACAACTTTAGGAACAAAAAAGAAAAAGTACTTTTGCTGTATTGATTAAGCGGCAATAATAAAAAATAATATGAACACAAATGTGTTAGCAAAAATGTGTTGCTGCTGCTATTCCTGGGGTATTTCTGGCAATCTCAACAAACTTGTCCTGACGGATGTTTCTTTGGGAAAAGCCCGCTATAACATTTGTTTTGAATTTAGAGTGGATATAGTTGACAATTAGTTTTATTCAGATATATAGCACCAGTATTTTCGTTATTTATGGGATAACACTTGCAGTTTGTACAACTGAATATTATGCAGGCATTGAGATGATATATTTAATGCCCGGAGGTTTCTGTGCCTGCATAAGTTCTGAACAAAATTCTCATAAAAGTAAAAGGTGTTATTCCAAAGCAAGGAAACTAGTTCCAGTGCTCACTGCCTTTAGGGTACAAAGTTATTTGTTAGCACCTGTGCAAAAAGCACTCAATAATATGGGCGTATATATGTATATCGCTTATAACATTATTATATCGAAATAAAGGAGAAACACGGACACATATGTTAACATTATGGCCAGAGAATCACTGTCCTGTACCATAAATGTATGACAGGGACTTCTCGGTGTATCCTCAGAATATATCCTCATGAACGCAGGAGCCCGCGGCCGTGGCGTATAGTGGTTAGCGAGCGCGCTTCTAACGCCTACTCCGATTTACCGTTCACAGGATCGAGTCCGTCTGTCGACTCTCAGGTATATGGGTGAGTCACAAGATCCGGCAATCGCGGGGGTGGTTATTACGAAGTTTTCTCCCGGTTTCCACCATACTTGGGCAAGGAACAGTGTGAAGTGGACAATCCGTCGTCATATAAGTGCAATACCCTTGAGTACGACGTTAAACCCTAATCAACCAAACAAACCATGAACACAGGATGACATAATGAACCCCGCAGCTATACACGAGGAATCGACAAATCATATTGCCACCATTAACAAATAATTGCCTAAGTCAAATTTACCACTCTTGGGATCATATGAAAAAAATGCAAATCTGCCTAAGTAATATGATTGACTGAGGCAGTTATCGTTTTGATTTCCAACACATACAAATTCAGAGTTTGCAGCAAAAAGTACAAAAGTTGTCTCTCTTCATGTAGATCTGATTAGGGCAAAACTATAAAATTGGTCAAAAGCTGAATAGGCTCTTCACTTAGGGAGACGATATTTTGATACTTTTGATTATTGAATGGGCGATACGAGACAAATATCCGTCTCTGTTCAACCCTGTGGATGTCTATCTCGGGCACAGGTTAGTAGTTAGGCCAGCCTCTGCTTTCCGCTACAAGTATTGGGAAATACTCCCTCGCCAATATGTATATCCGGGTTTCAGTTTATAACCATATTACTCTGAACATCAAAGAGGAGGTACTTGAGACGGATTCAGCAGATAAGTGTGCCTGGTAAAGATATCGTACGTGTCAAGATTCTTGAAGTAGAAGCTGAAAACGTATATTTTATATGTAGAGAATGAAAATTGAGCTTGCCCAAACCGGGTCTCTAGCTAGCAAGGCCACTTTTCATAGCGTCTGACTTACCTATTTATATTTCGGCTTACTCTCATGCCAATTCACTGTATTATCAAAATATTGTTGAGTTTGAGTCGCACAAAGAATGTGATTCAATCGGGTAAACTACACAGACAGAGAAAATGGTTTGCATTTTGTTGACAAAAGTGAAAAAGTATTAAGTCACCTCTGGAAAAAAAATGGTAAAGCCGGTGCCTGAGTGTACAAAGTTTACAACAAATAACGAACGTTTGTAGGCTTCTGTTTTTTTGTCGAATTTGTCGGAACAACAGTGTATAAAACACATTTATAGGTAATTTCTCGATAAAGGAACCTATTGTTTGTGCCAGTGCCCGTGTTTCCCGTAGAAAACACGGGCCCACAAACTGTATTTGTGGTCAATTTGATGATAAAAATACACATTCTTGTAAAGAAAGATTCTTTTACATGAATGAAATTAAGCGGTCGTTCTGCCGGTTAGCGCGCTGGCCGTGAAAGCCCTGGCCGGAGTTCGAATCACGGTTGAGGCAAGCAAAGTTGTCTGTACTGCGATTAAATATAAATAACACAAATACTCCGCTTACCGTGTTCTCTTGTAATTATATATTAAAGGTCCGGGTAACCAAATTCTGTCAGCTATAGCTGTTTATAACTACGCAACTTAATTGCAAATAAAGTGAGCATTATAAACGCGTTCCATACGTTTGCTGTTATTTGCCCTTAACTTCAAAGCAATATTTACGTTTAGTCTAAAAAAATGAGAACTAACACATGTCTCTGTGTTTGGCCATTGATGTCATTGCAAAGACAACACCAGAGAATCTCAAGACGCAAAACAAAGCCATTAGAGCAGACCAGCTTCCGTTAGCTCTGAAAGCACCGGACAAGCCCTTAACAACAGCAGCTAATACATGCCTGGTTTATAACATTGACGTGCGTCTTGGGAACGCGACTCCCTCGTGAGTGCAGGTTTAAGTTAGGGGTTTGGTGATCAATCCTCATTTGTTCGAGTGGACGACTAACCAATTATCGGGACAGCCCTATAGTATCTGGGGATCCCCGCTTTGACACATCTTAAAATTTAGGCGGTCTAGAATGACTCTGATTAGTATCTGTCTATGAAAAACGTTTCGAATTATGTAGCCTTTTTCTGTTTCATTATCTATTATTTATTCAAAAACCCACATGGGTGCATTTTATGTACAATAAGTGCTTTACCACACACAAACGCATTGTGAGGTTTGCGATTGACGGAAACTTCAACAGAGGGACAATTTCCTTATCAATGTTTATCCTTTAGTGATACTAGTTAAACTATAGCGCAAAACTCAACAGGCTTTCATGGTATTGCAACTCTTGAGGACGAACAGACAAAACTTCTTGGTTTGAACAGACTCGTAGAAATTAACCCGCCTGGGAATGGAACCCTGACCCTAACAGTTAGGCACCTAATAGCCAGGCGTTAATGTAGACCAACTTAATTAAAGGAAGTATTTAAAGAAAGAAAGCGTAAACCCAGATAACGAAAATAATGATACCATTCACTTTCTAAAAGACAAAATGAAATCAATTTAAACCATGTGTTCAACTTATTTAAACAGAACACACAAAACTCACATCAAATAAAACACATCTGTTAATGTACGTATCCCAGCTTCTACAACCGACTTCTAGTTAAGTGATGTTTTACAGAAAAAAATCTAATATGAGTGGGTGTATTCATATATGGCTGCTATGACGCAAATAATAGCCTGACAATAAATAGAAATTATACTTGTATGACAAAAGCAGTATCAGATATTGTTCACAAGGGTACATTGTGTGGTTTATAATTTAAACGATTCTTAGGGGATGAAGATGTTGTTCTGTCTCCATTTTTTTGGAAGGAAGAATGGTGTATTAGATTGCTGGTAGTCTGAAGGTGGATTGTCAGGGGATTGCCTCCTTCACACGGCTGAATCTAACCCTGCCCGGGATAACTATTGAGAAAGTCGCCCCGCTGCCACCACTTAGGTTTGAAACATAGCGCTACCACAAGTCCCTAAAGCATAGGGCATTTTGATAACGGAAACGTTTGTTGTTTTCAGGGTTATTATTACTTCCATAATGGACGAGATGTTTTCATAATACTGGCTATTAAAGCTGCCACACGAGGCCTTCTGCAAAGACATATTTTCCTTCTTTGTATGCTATAATTCCCTGAATGATAATATCTTCAATAATCTTCTTATGCTTAACTCGTTGTAACTGTAGACACCACTTCGAATCTGCTGATTATTACTTACACGACTGTCCTATGTTCGCCAGCGAACGTAGCGAATTAATTACTTAAATAAGCCCAAGCGGTAACGATGATGACACCAATACAATCGTATTACTGTACAGCTCCTAAATAGTGCAAATACAGTAGCTCTCTGCCACTATAGCGTATACTCAAAGAGATTTGTGTAGTGGCCTAACCACACCAATATTGACATCATGAACGGGCCCACGAACTGAGTTTGACTGACTACATATCAAAAGTACAATTGGTTTTAGGGTTTATGTTGATGCGGTTTTTAATATGAATTCAAGCTACGATCTTATTTGAAATATCGTTGTTCGGTCATTCGTGTGTGTAAATGCTATAAGCCTATATAGATTACTGTTTACTTTACGCAAATAAATAAAGTTTATGCTAGACAGAGACTAGCTTAATTTGTCCAAAATTAAATTAACAAACTCAAACACACACACATATATATATATATATATTGCGATATGATTATTTTTTTAATAAATGACAAGGTCAATACAAGTGAATGACAATTTTGGGGCATGTATATAATTGTAATCGATGGTATGTGAAAATATATCATGCCCCAAGTTAGGATTGTTCAAGTTAATCAATCATTTTTTGATGAGGGTGAGTGTCAAAAAGGGCCTGAAAGACAAATACTAGTAACAAGTTTTAGGGTAAGGAAGATGGATAGCCAGCCCAGGTCCACCAGTAACAGCCACAAGATTGAAATTCAGCCCCAAGCCCAGGAGAACGTGGGGGGACGTTGCCATGGTTTCACGAGGACCATGAAGGCAGCATGAGTGAAATGATGTTGTTTTCTGAACAAGCATAAGTGACTTTTGCATAATAAGAGCCTGACTATATATATTTCAAGTTCAAAAGTGCTAAAATAAAAATGATTAATTACATGAAACAAGCCATTTAACTTCTAGCATAAATAACATTTTAATATAAATAGTATAATTTGCATTTATACAAAAAAACAACTGTTTTTTCCTCCACAGACTGACCAGCAGACACTTGCTGAATCGAATTTTGCTTGTTCTAGCTTGCCGTATCTTACAAACAACAACAGTGACAACCATGGAAAATTGCACGGCTTAACCACACCATCTAATGGACTAAGGCGTACTTGCGCGCTTAAGTGGGACACCTGCAAACATGTTGCGGTCCATATTTACATGGACAGTTCCTTAACACGTGAACCTAGGATTCTACTAGATAATAATGTATGTGCAACCAAAACGTTTTTACCTATCCGGGATCGATATCGTACAATCGATATATCATTTTATTTATCGATATCGCTAGATGAAATAACGACCCAACTTACAGGTTTAGAAGTAGAATCAATCAACCCCCGCCAAAACTACCGGTACATTTTTGGTTTATACTTTTATCCTTAATTTGTTTTAAATTGTTTACGTTTAAAGTGGCACTCGCGTGTTTTTCACTTAAATATAACTTCATATCTAAGGTTTCCTTACTTTTTAGGATTTATGGAGTATCTCATAAATCAGGTTGTGAAAGTCAAGCGAGTTATATGAGAGAATTAACATTTGAATAACTGCCAATATCAAACTTTGCCGTCTCCTTCGATTACCTCCCTTGTGAAGGAAGAGTTGTCTTCCTCTTTATTTCCCCTAGCTGTCTTGGAAAGATTTGAAATTTCACGTTAACAACTTGTGAATCAAGTTACGGTCAGTAATCTCAATCATGCATGGTCAATAACTGTTACCTGGCGGTGGTGTAATAACCACAATAGCACCACCGTAGAATGCATCGTGTTTTGCACTGTTGGCAAATTATTGTTCCTTCATGTCAAGTAAAGCAGTGTGTCTTTACTTCAAACACTCTACCCTTAGCCACAGGGCACCGTTTTTTGCTTTGTATGTGGAATAGATCAAGTGCCAAATGCACCAATGCTCTCTGGATAATGGGCAGTTTTAAAATAAAAGTGGAAAATTAACTTTCCAACATAATGAAAATGCTTCACATCTTCGTTGTGCTAGTGTCAATTATTGTTGGAAAGCACCGCCGTCTTATAAGTGAAATACCCCTAAAAACGGCGTAAAACAACAACAGTGGTTTCTTATCCAATTATAGGTCAATACAGTTTTATCTGTGTTGAGAGTAGCTAGGAGTGTTATTCGACACCACTGCTTCCAACAGAACAAACATCAAAACGAAAATAAAATATCCACATTATCAGCAATAACAAAAATCAAAACGAAAATAAAATATCCACATTATCAGCAATAACAAAAATCAAATAAATCATAATCACCATAATCCAAACAAGATCAAAAATCCTCTAAACGGATGCATTTTCTTGTTCTTATCAGCATCCAATGTAGCGTATTATTGTATTATATCAATAATTCATTTCTCGTTATCGATTCTTCCTTTATCCATATCGATCAATAAATAATCGACATTAAGTCTTCTCGGAACAGTTGACATCGATATTAAAAACTCATTAAAGTTTCAACATTTAACTCCGCAATTTTAACAACAATACGACCGTGAACACACGGGAGATTATAAATGAGAGCAGTTATTTTCTCTGTGTGATTTATTGATCAAGATAATTTCCTTAAAATTATCGATAATTCATTTCTATATGGTTATGTGACTACGAAATTTAACTTAATCAAATCTCCCATTTTGTGTTTGATCCCATTTATATTCTTTATAAACTCATAGAATAAAGACATTATAATTTCTATGTGTAGTAAGATAATTTGCCAACTAGTGTTGAACGCCCTTGTGCCGTTAACGTGAACACTAGATACATGAAAACGTCTACATCCACACAAACTGTTAAATCAACGCAAACTGTAACACCAAGGGAAAACAAACAAAACAATAAATCAGACAATCAAAGAAAAACTAAACAAAATCTGGCCCAGAGGCTCGCCCTTCCAAGGCCACAAGGGACTATTGTTCAAACGTTTCAGTTGGAACAGCCCATCAATGTAATTAACATCCAGAAGGTTGAACACCTCTCTCCAAAACCATCAACAAGCAATTCCCTTGGATTGGAGCCGGCTGCAATGGCAAACCGCTTTGATACCTTAGAAGGGATGGAGGTAGACACCAGGCCTCCCTCTACAGCTCCTCCACCTCCGCCTTCTCGAGAGCGGCTCAATGGCAAACACCCTCGGTTAATAGCCAACAGAACAAATAGTGCTTGTGGCTCGTCAAAACGAAAAACTCGACATTGATCTTTATTAATAATTTATCACATAACAAGAAGTGGTTATCCAGAAATTGTATAATTATATATCTGACATAGTTTAAAACACGATGTTTACAATTTTTAGATTCAAAATGTACTATTTGATTTTTTTGTATATTTTATCCCCCTCCCCCCCCCCCCAACAAAAAAAAAACACAAAAAAAGAAAAAGTTAATACTTATGTATGTCCGATTGGGTTGATTTGTTTCTGTTTTCGATGTTTACCGCCAAGGAGTGCAGTCTGATTGAAATTTATCTTTAAATAAAGATTCTTGGATAAAAGAGTTTGACTATATGTTGACGCCACAGCGTAGCTGAAATACCGCTGAATGTGGCGTAAAACACCAATCAATCAACCAAATAAACATCTGCTCAGTGCGCTTCAACTTAACTTCATTGTTACTTCCCATATTGTCATTTCCTGTCAAAATGCAGAAGCCATTCGACATTACCTCCTTTATGATGAACCTCAACTGTAATTGTGTATTACTGCAATATCCCTCATCGTCTCGCAATCGCCTTCATGATCTTAATATCGGTTCTTATCCAACATTCTAAAAGAAATTTGCGAATGTTACTAATGGATTTGGGGGATTGTCGAGATTTATTTTGCAGTATTTTGAATCTCACGGCTTTCGATTTTGTTGTCTCCATATGTTCCCTGATGATCCACCATCTGTTAATACGAATGTCAAAAAAACAAGAGATCCATGAATGGATCTTGACGCCCACACTGTTAAGATATTTTGAAGGGAAGGGTTAAAGAGGGGACAGATTCATGAATTGATTTTCTGTCTTG
The DNA here is from genome assembly GCA_034783855.1 of Mopalia kennerleyi. Classification (NCBI taxonomy): domain Eukaryota; kingdom Metazoa; phylum Mollusca; class Polyplacophora; order Chitonida; family Mopaliidae; genus Mopalia; species Mopalia kennerleyi. The sequence goes on from JAVFBX010124328.1 coordinate 15,747, forward strand.
TGTCTAATCAAGTATTGTTTAATTGTTCATGTCATGTTC
>JAVFBX010124438.1:0-15783 GCA_034783855.1 Mopalia kennerleyi
CCCCCCCCCCCCCCCCCCCCTCCTCTCTCTCTCTCTCTCTCTTTTAAATGAAATGAAATAATACTTTAAACAGAGTGGACAACATCAGTTCTGGTCCTTATGATATATACTTCCAAAGAGGATAGAAATAAAATATTTTTTCTGTCGTTAGCAAAAAGTATTTCGGACAACAAAGTCCTGCTCATTTTTGAGTTTGTGATGTAATTTTTAAATGTCACAGTTTCGGAGCAAGTTAACGTATAACATATGGGTTCTTTTAAAACAGATTGTTTCGTCAGCCGGTTTCTTGACTTCCTTCTTTTACTCTCAATCGACTAATAAATTGCTTCTCAGGCGTGCCTCCGCCATTTTGCGCGCATGGCACCCGTCGTGTAGAAACACTTACTGCCATTTATAGGGTGAACTTATTCCATATAAACAATGGACCGTTCTGAAGATGGGAGTTAACTCTGTAAATCTACTTAGACATTTTCACTGACAGTCAACGACGTCTGTGGACGCCTTAATAACTGCAACCAGTACAACTAGTGGCTCGTTCGATACAGCCCCTGTGTTGTGTCCCATTATCCTGAGATTACTACTTCCGGCCAATCCATGGGTTTCCCATAGTGTAGTTAATGAGTACAAGCATGTTAATAAAGAGTTAATTGACGTCTGATAATGACTTGCGTTCTCCAGAATCTTTTCGACAACCAGGCTTCTGTCTCCAGCTAGATAGGCCTATTTATCCGCGACTTTTATATTATGGGCGGAAGTAACCGGGTAACCCATCTATAGTGCTAATTAGATGGCCTATATATACCTTGATAATTTCGCCATTGCGACGTTAGAGGGACTTTGGATTTCGACATTACGAAAGAGACAGATTGCTGAGTCAAATCCTGCCATATACAATAATAGTACAATATTCATAGCATGAAAGGTACCAGCAACTTACAGGTAGCTTTTGCACCTATCATGTCCAGTTAAGCAATAGCACGAAACCCGAAACCCTTGAAATTTATCCAAAATTCATACAAATCAGTCAAGAAGCTATGCTAAAGCTTAAGTATAAAATGTTGCAAATGATGTATATTGAAAACATTTTTAAAATTTCCCTCGGATGGTGTCAGTGGTTACCTAATTAAATAGCACGGCCAATTGTAAAGCCTTTTGAACTAATTATGGACACACGAGATCTTCCTCCTGGGCTTTCGCGACTGTAGACTCTACCGCCCGGATATTACTGCCCTCGTTCACCTCCCCCATCTCCTCCCTCTCGAGACCCTTCCAGACAGGGGCCAAACTCAAACTAAAGGCCCTCTGGACTCAGAAAATAAAGTGACCGAATGAGATAAAATCCAGGTATGAGTTGTTTCCGTGGGAATCTTTATTTCCGGTGGGCGATTTCTTATCTTGTATCCGAAAATGTTAAGCACAACATCCATCCGATGTAATGTGGATAAGTTAATAAGGTCCAGTTTCCGATTTGACGTATGCTCCATACGAGGTATATTATAGATTAGGTGTTTTATTTGAATTTGAAAATAACTAAACAGTATATTTTAAAGAATGACGTGAAAAATACTAAACCTAGCATATAATTTTATTGTTTTTGCAGTTTCTGAAAACATGTAAACCTGGTGCGAAGTCTAGGGATATGATTTGATAAAACTTTTCTCATTACCTCACTTAAAGCCAGTTTGCGGGAATTATGTATATATAGGCGTATCACCAAGTTCATATAACCTTTATAACAATAGTCCTTGGTGCCGTGAAATATGCTGATTTCACAGGGTACCACAGCAGCAAGTCTGGTCGTATAAATATTGCAGAGTCCTCTTAACTCTGTTTTCTCTCATTTCCACATTTAAACTCCCTCGAATTCTCGCATTCATGCGACTTTATATCTATGGGTTTGCATTTTTGTGGTATCATGTTTCCCGGCATAGCACATTATCGTTTGCATCTTCGAAAATAGGACATTCGAAGCGATGAACACTTCCTGGCATTGAACTGAGACACAATATAAGCTTGAAAAGCGAAGTGTTTCCCACTAATGTGTTAGGCCTAAGTTTACAAAAGCACGTTCCAGCATGGGACAGAAGAACTTTATGCTTCTTTCTATATTCAGAAGTGAGGAGCTGTCCCCTGCTCCGTACTTCCGAAAAGAACACCATTCCTTATTATGTATAGTGGTGCAGACCAATAATAACAAACGCACCCATCCCCCCGCTCCGCACTGCATAACAACCCTTCCTTGTTATGCCCGATTTGCCCTATCTGTATTACTGAGGGGAGATATCTGACCACACAGTTCGTGACAATCCCACATGCTAATATCGCAACTACATTTCTCTCGCTCATGCCGCAATTCTGATGTTAACCGGCCCGTAAGATGCATACGCGGCCATTGCGACATTAATGGGCTCTACAGGCCTATGCTTGAAGCTACACTTTTTTCGTTGGCATACAGGTTAAATAAACAACAAATGGCAAATAAAATAAAACAAGTGATAGATGTCCTGATAGAGAATACATGAAGACATACAATTTGCTAACGTAACAAGCAAGACTTTATGGATTTTCAACTGCTGGATTTATTGATACGCAACTCTTCAGTGCAGATATTATAGCACCGTTTTCAAGCTACTGAAAATGGTTTGACGGCTTGAAAACGTTGCGTATCAATAAATCCATAAGTTGAAGTCTTGCTTGTTATGTTTGAATTCCATGCATCTTCTACATGTCACTTAAATTACTTGAACAATTTGCTGTAAATAATAAATAAATGAGCGGTCCGGGATTTAATAATTAAAAAATCCTTATACACTATAGCGTAGTAAAATAAACTAGCGCCCCGTGCATCATCAGATAAACTTTGTAGCATAACTTATAGTAGAAGGTGTTTATATCTTCTAGGGCCTGTTTCTTATATGTGGGTTAACTTTAAACCCCTGCTGTGCGACGTCACAGGCCCTGGGCATAAAGGTGAATAGAATCGTTTCCCTAGAAAACGCCAAATGTTTGTTCTACAAATTGGATAAAACTTAAAGTTTGCCCTAACGGAGCCAAATTGTATTTTTTTTTTAATTTACGAATTTTTTTTACCAGATTTAACTAACGTTAACATGCAACATGCTTTTAAAAAACAATATTTAAAAACAAATGTTCAACACCATTTCGTGAGTGATTATTATGAAGTTAATTTGTACTAGTATTATGTCCCTCCTGCGGTTTGTGGATAAAATAAAACTCTATTGACCCAGATTTGTTAAATGATCGATCTACTAATATTCATTCAAATGCCGTAGGCAATCAAACTTCAACCAGTTTCCCCCGTCTGACCTGGCCCACTGGCAATCAAAGAAGTAGTGTCAGGAATCAAAACTGTCATTTGGCTTCCTTGGGTCGACCTGACTGTTATAGATAATCCAGTTTAATGCAATGTCAAGATAATGTTAATTATAATAGGTGTTTGAATACTTGTTGGATAATTGTTTAAGTATAGGTTTCTGTTTAGGAATCAAAGTTTTACAGTATCAGACCCTTTTATAGCTAGTTGTATAATACTGGATACCAGTACATGCAATAATTAGCCGACAGCATATAGCTACCACGTGAGTAAAACTTAAGGATCCAGTCACAGGCAAACACTAACGAGAAGGACATTTTTACCAGAATATTTTTGATCTCCATCAACGATTAAAGTTTTCTGTTGGAGTCAGGTTTTTTCCTGCGCGTCGCTGCGTGAATGGTAATGATGGAATTAGCCCTCTCAGAGTATCTGGCCGTAATGGATGTAACTGGAAAGGAAGCTGTTCGCCTGGTGTCGCTATAGGACCGAGCGCCTGTTAAAACCGTTCACAATAGCAGTCAATAAGGCGGTAAGAGTGGCTAAGCTAATCGATTCTGGTTTATTTGCTTGCTGAGCTCAGCGAATAAACCCTCATCTGAAGCAACTATTAATTGAACTATAATGTTCATTATATTTGCCAATTCAACATTACACACCACAAAGCAGATCGCGCGCATTAAAACCTCAAACTTTACCCGGTTCGATTGTGTATCGATATGTGTAGCCCCAAAGGGTATAGCCCAATTTTCTGGCTACCTAACCACGATTGGTTTGGCTGGGATTTCTCTGCGCTGTTTCGCGAAGAGTCGTTCACCGCACCTGAGCGGACAAACTGCGAGATTGGATCGCACTTTTCCAGTCATGGTTGACTTATTCACAAAGTTATATAGGGTGTTGTAACTCTCATTAAATCAATCACCTTTGATTTCTGTCACTGGTCGAGACACTTGCATTTGATTGGCCCTTGATTTCATGGCTACTGTCACGTGACGTCCTCTGGCAAGCGTTCTCGAGATCAGATTTTCCCAGCCCTGGCCTCTATCTACCGTATCTGATTCTCGGACTCCCAGTTTCTATTTGTGTTAGACTGATTTAATCTAATTTCATCACGGTGCACTCGTTTAATCTGCGGACCAAATTTCCGAAACTTTGCAAGTTTGAATTGTGTCACTTTAAATGTATCTCTTCTGTGGCTTTGATTTATCATTGGGTGAATTGTTCTATGAAATGATTGAAGAAGCGGGCCTAGTTTCAATTGATTCCAAACTGAACTGAGAAAAGGTAAGAGTTTAGTATAATGTTCTTGTTATTTTTTTTTCCCAGTAGTTTCCTGGAAACTGTTCTATTATTGGTGCGTTAAGACTACTTATCTCCTGGGATGAGCTGGTGTAATTTCACCCCTGGCGGAAACGCCGGGTTTATAACCCGGTGTCTATCTCCCAGCAAACATTATCCTCTGTTAGAACGAGTTGATAAAGAGACGAAAGCTCGGAGAGAATGACAAGACGATCCGACATGTCACGAACCAAGTCCCAGGCCAGTTACGCGAATACAAGTTAAACTATGTTCACCAGTATTAGAAATAGAAGCCGACTATAGCACTCTTCAAATACCGCCTGATTTTACCCATGCTACAGATTTAGCGCAATTTAGTAAAGTGCTTTCGCCAAGGTTCTGGACCGACAAACTTGTAAAACGATTCATATCAGTGTGACGGTGTGATGGTATAAACACTGATGTGACCTTTACAATGCCGTATACCAAGAGCCCGTTAGGTTTCCCTCAATATCAAACTTACGGTTCAATTACGTTAGTTTCCTGTCGTGGCTTTCAAGTTATGGCCAATTACCTGTTCTAACAAACCAGGTTCATCCCAAGTGATTTACCGATGTTATCTTTCCATCAAGCAAACAGAAATCAGCCAATAATAAATCAGCCGAAATCCAAACAGGTGCTCGATTATTTGATTGTCTTTAATAGCTCTGTTTATTTTACATAGCTTTGATGTTTCAGTCCCCCTTTCCTATTGGTTATTCATACTTTTGTCAGGATGGTAAATTGAACGGAAGTTGTGTAACATTATTGTTAATTAAAAATCTACAACACGGGGAAGAGTTTCCTGCAGTTAAAGTCAACAGAGATTCACCCACTTTTAAACGATGCTTTTAACAATAGTTGTAATTATTTTACTTATTTTATTTAATGTTAAACATTATCTCTTCCTGAAGATCTCATTATAAAAATAATAATAATAATAATAATGACTACCACTCACCCTTTTAACAAAATGCCCAGAATGCTAATTTAATATATTGTAACTTTTTTTATCAAATGGGAAGGTCCGTGTCCTACATGACGCAAATTATATTCTGCGGTTAAATTGACAACGTAAAATTTTGTCATATTCTATTCCCAACGGTGTTTGGCAAATTAATGATGACTTGCCTAGGTGCGATAATGCCATCTGTAACTGTCAGCAATACTTGTTCATTTTGCTGAACCCCGTACCAGTCATTCACACCAGTATACACATCAGCTGTAACGACAAATACATGACTTGATGCACAGCCATCTATAGACGTTAAGGCTCAAATATGACTGCCCGGGTTCTAGTTGTTGGCCTCTACTACAGACGTTGGACACAGGATTAATGTTCCTCCAGCGCGTGTATCTGATGGAGAATTTGGTGATTATGTATATGATAAAGTGTGAACCTTTGTAGCTGTATAGCTGAGGTACCTATGCTATTTTACGTTCACTATTACCTATTAATTGTGTATATAAGAGAGCTTTCACGTCAACACTTATCTCAAAAGAAACTTTTTTATATAGAATGGCGCCAATTTCTTACTGGGGTCGGATTCCATAAAAAAACAACAACAGAATTGTCACGCCAGAGCCGACCTCAGTGAAGTGAAATGACCTTGAAGACTATTCCACTCCCAGCATTTGTCTTAACTTGTTCCATATTGTCATACCAGATTTGGAGATTAATCCGTAAATCCGGCCAGACATAACTGGAGAAGATGGGGCGTAAATCAGCAGATTTCCCAGATTCGGAAAATACCCAAAACATGCTTTCTACCATCCCACATGAAGGTAAGTCGAATCATTCATCTTAACCCCTTTTACAAACACAAAGCGTGCTGATCAATTATGCACAGCTTGGAGATTGGGTCTTGTAAAGAAGTAGTCCTTCTGCGTGTCAAAGTTCTGACAGATTAGTAGTAGTAAAAAAATAGTTCCTGTTATAGTTAAGGGTCTGTAGGAATGCCACTTTTCGGAGTTAAGTATTCCACGAGCCCCAGAAGTCTGCATTAAGACCTGTTCCCCAGAGTGCTATTCTATGTTCAGCTTATTTTTCAGTTATCGGATCACGGTAACAATCAAACAGATGGGTTTTGCATTCAACGACTAGCTCTTAACGATTCTTTTTTCTTATAATCGTAACACTACACCAGATTCGTCTCTTAACCAAAGTACATTATTAATATTAACACTCTTAGGCTGCACAGATTTATCGTCAATTACTTAATAATGATTCAGCCCTACGGAGAAAAAAATGTCAAATGTCATTAGCTGTTCTATTGCATATTTGGCTTAGGTAACTATTGCGTCTCAATTTCAGCTCACTCCTCTACTTTGCAATACGAGTATATGTACCTATTGTTCTTATATATTCTGTTCCTTTTTTCCGGAGATTACTGTATACGCATTTCAAATTATAAAAGTGTTTTTTTTTAGAAGGTTCAATAAAAAAAGTTAGTAACGAAACAGCATCAGAGGGTTTAACTGTGAACTATAATGGATTATACATACACAAATAGCACAACCCATCCATGTCCTCGTGTGAGCACCAATAACATCCGGTTAACACGATCAACTAGACTCTACAGGAAAAATACAAGCTGTTAAATACTGCAGAAATCACTATCATTTTAAAATCTTTTTCAGGATAATTAGCTTTTTTTTTAAACATAATTTTGGATGGCGATTCCAACATCAAAGAACTCTATGACACTATTTCTATTTTGAAATTCAATTGGTTCCCAAAATACAAGCTGTTAAATACTGAAGAATTCACTATCATTTTTATATCTCTTTTAAGCTAATTATCCTTTTTTGTGAAATTAATTTTGTATGGCGATTCCAACATCAAAGATTTCTATGATACCATTTCTATTTTGGGATCTAATTGGGAACCAGTCTTTTTTCTAATTGTTGAACAGAGCATTGAATATATATTAACAACGTAATGATTGTCGTGGAACAGAGTATTGAATATCGATGATCAAAAGTATCTTATTTCGTTAAATCAAGTATTTAAAATGGTTAAATAAATCATTTGATATCGTTGAACAAAGGATTGAATATCCATGTATTTACACAAAGTATTGAATATTGCTGAACAGTTAAATACCATTAAACAAAGTATTGAATACCATTAAACAAAGTATTGAATACCATTAAACAAAGTATTGAATACCATTTAACAAAGTATTGAATACCATTAAACAAAGTATTGAACACCATTAAACAAAGTATTGAATACCATTTAACAAAGTATTGAATACCATTAAACAAAGTATTGAATACCATTAAACAAAGTATTGAATATCATTAAACCAAGTATTGCATATCGTTGAGTACAACATTAGACATCGTTGATCAAAGTATTGAATATCTTGAATAAAGTATTGAATATCATTGTACAAAATATTGAGTATCGTTTTAGAGATTAATTAATGTCGTTAAATAAGGCCTCTAATATCGTTCAACAAAGTGTTGAATATCGTTCAACAAAGTATTAAACCTAGTTGAACAAAGTATAAAATATTGTTGAACAATGCATTGGATATCGTTGAACAAAGTGTTGAATATCGTTGAACAAAGTGTTGATATAATCGTTGAACAACGTATTGAATATCGTTGAACAAAGTGTTGAATATCGTTGAACAAAGTGTTGAATATCGTTGAACAAAGTGTTGAATATCGTTGAAGAAAGTGTTGAATATCGTTGAACAAAGTGTTCAATATCGTTGAACAAAGAGTTGAATATCGTTGAACAAAGTGTTGCAGGTCGCTGAGTGTCACTGGCTAACATCCTAACTGCCAGTACACGTCTGTGCTTGATACTGAACCGTTTCATTAATGTATCTCATTTAGTGGTTCAAATGGCATCAGAGCAGAACCAGCCGAGATTCGGGACACTTGTCCTTTATTGTGAGCAAATCATCGGTGTTATTCCAAGGGATTAAAGTACTGACAACCATTTTAGAAGGTTTTATGTTTTTCAGGGTAAAATTTATTTTCTCTTAACCCAATATCTTTTTGTGTCTATTTGAAACTCTTATTTGAGATTAATCTGTAATGTTATTCCCATGATAGCTCACCTTTGACTTCCTCAACTAGGCGTTACATTCAATGTTATATCTCTAGTCCAACTGGTACACCCTCTATTAAATCGTTATGCCGGTGTATACTGATCCAATGATTGTTGAATGGGACAATGATGACCACTAATAGTTCATGACAACATAACCTCAAATCACGGGGCCTGAAGTAGATTATAATTACATTGATAATAGTTTAACGACCCTTGATCAAGCTGTACTCGGTGAGGCGTTCTGTATTGACGAGGAGGCATTACAATCAGCCTAATACTCGTTATTCTTCAATAAACCGTTATTTAGGGGACATGTTAAATCAACTGCTTTAAAGTTTGTTAGGAACGTAATTTCAGCTGTGATCCTACTAGAGGGCTTTCGTTTAGCTAAGCTTTTACAGGAACACTGACATACTGTCCAAACCACGTGCCACTAGTGCATCATTCTTTCACTTAATATCAACTATGACAGAATGTTGTATTAATAAATTAATACGTAAAACTAAAAAAGGAAATCATTCAAAGGGCGGAGTATATCGCGATGTCAAATCTCAAATAGAAGAGTAATGTAACCAGCTACAAGAAAATGACTCGTGATCAAATCCCTTTTAATAAGTAATTGATTTTATGTCATAGTTTCTATTTTCACACAAGAAATAGTTTTTTTCTATAAATACCAACGTAAAATTTAAGTATACAAAATAATATTTTGAATTAGAATTGCCACTTTTACCACCATAATTATATAGTCACACTGTTGTTCATTGACATACATAAGACCGGGACGTCATCAACTACACACCTTCGTGCCCGCCAGCAATATTCCTGGCAGAAATATGTTTCTAGCAGGTTCCCACGCAATGTGGTTCTATATTAGTCCGATCTGTTTGTACGGAGCAATCCACGAAAGTGATCACGCCCTGAATTCTTGTTCCGCTTCGGATTTCTCGCTATATAGATTTGTATCGCTCAACATCACACCCCATAATGACAGCAAACAGCCTTTTTGTAAAATTGGCTGTGGCTTGTATTGAACGTCGACATCTCGGTGAATCGCCGCATGTGTGCTGCGTGTAACAAATGAGAGGCCAACGCGTATGATACGTAACGCTACAGCTCTATATCTGTATACGACTGGTTGTTTTAATCCATGATCAGTTAATCCGTTATCCTTAAACAGCTGGAACTTAATTCCGTATCCTTCATTCTTAAATAAAATAGCCTTCCCTTAACATGTTTTGTGCAAACGCGCTATATGTAGTGTCACAAACAGACGAGGCGTCACGTCAAAAATAAATTACCCCTATGAGAATTGTTATTGCACCGAAGTCACATCCAAAGAAAACTAATGGACGTATTATCACAATTTGTCTGAATAGCATTTATAAAAACGAACGAAAAAAAAGCTGAATTTTGTTTTTACTTCATGTAGTATAAACGGTGCGAATTACTGCCTCCACGTGTCATTAAGCAGGTAATTACATAAGAAATTAAAAATCGGAAGCACATTATTTCATTTATTTCAGATGACCTATACGGTTATTTCCATCTAATTAAAATTTAAACTAAATGCAAAACGTAAAATTTCAATTGACATAACTCAAGCGACTGTTAGTTCCTATAGGTCACTCGCTTCTTTATGTCTTTGTAAAAGGTTTCAATTTCCTCATGAATTCGAGGCTCATTGCTGTATTGACTATAATAGTCTTTGATTTGCTGAGTAAATACCTCGATCATACGCGTGTCTGTACAAAAGAGATGTGGATAGATGTCAATGCTTCGATAACGGTTAGTATGGTCCATTATTTATTGATTATCCCCTGTTAAGCGATTCTGAGAGTCTCTAAAGGGTTCTTCTGTTAATTTCCTCGCACTCTTTTCATCGGCTCAGCACAATCGCTACTTAAGCCAGACCTGTACTTGTAGATGTCTGTGATGGTCGCCATGTCTTTTGTCCTTCTCGATTCTTTTCAGGAATTACTTAATCTCCGGATAAGAGTCATTACTAGGAAATACCATCGATTGATAATCTATGTTGGACATATAAACTAAGCAAAGGTATCGCAGAAAAATGGCAAATAAATGAATACATCAAAGACGGACCAGGCAGGCTAACATGGCCAGCACAGTGAATTGGTTTGTATATGGAAATCTATTCAAGGTATATGTTGTCGTTAACGGTGTTGGTTCGATTGACTGATGTTTAATATGGCGTCATTGTGAAGCATATTGAAGAACCCGGTGTAGAGCAAAAAACTAGAATATTATGTTCTGCCCCCGCCCCCCCCCCAACACACAGAAACTAACATCCATTTCTAAATCAAACTGAGATACATCGACTCAAAGAAACAAGTGGACTTTCTGTAGAGGGTTTCGTGCCTGAATCTATCTCATGATAAAAATAAAATTCTGAAAATGTTTCGTCTGAGGCAGGTTATATTGGTTTTCAATTTGTCGGTCGTTTACACCACGTTCCAAGAAAAAAAGAAGCTGTCATGAGACCGATATAAAAAAATCGAAAAGCCAGTTTATATTAGAGTTACAGTTTACAATATTCCTTCTAAACAATTTGGTAAAAGACCAGATTAATTGATTTCAAGAGTACTATACTTCCACAACAAGAAGCAGCAAAACCATGAAAAGAAATATTTTATATTTTGAATATATGAAGACAGAAAATGTATGTGCCCCCCACCGGAGTAGCGCCAGTCACGTTGTACATAAATGCTCTATTAGTGTTTTCGTTATTTTGGGATAACACTTTCGTAGTTTGAACATATTCTAGTTTAGAAATTTTATTAAATTTAATTAATTTTATAGAAAATGATTGTTTCCCACAGCTAATCGCTTAGTCTTCTTTCAAAGGAATGTTTTGAGCTAAACGGCTGAATAAATGCAGACTGTACAATTAATGTAACGGCAAATAATCATGTATTAGCTTTGTATTAAGTGCATACGTTCTAAGAATTTGTTTAACGTGATATACTATTATTCCCATTTAACATTAAGATATCAGATATTTAGCATTTTCTGTTAACCCATATAGTCATAAGCTGTCAAACGATTGCGCGAACAATTCGTATGATAGTCCCTTTAAATATAATGTGTAAACGTTCGCTCCATGTTCTTGCTTGCATCACTTAACCTAATATTTTTAAAACGTTACTAGTAAGGCCCAACTTGTCCTTATAGACCAGTAACAGCAAGAATAATATAACTTGAAACACATATTATAAGCTCCCGATTTGCTCTTTCTTAGCAATCAACCATGATACCTCTTAATGGTATCATTGTTTGGGGTCTTTTAACGCTCCAATTAGTTTTGTAATCGTTCTCATCAAATATCGTTCCAATTTAAATTATAATTTTTTTTAATCTGTTTCTTATTGTTAATTCAATTCCAATTCATCGTTTGATGATTTCTATTCACATCATATCCTGTCTGGACAAGTGACCATACAAAGACCAGTGGCTTTACGTTTGTAAACTTTCGATCAGTTAAAAAAATTCGCTATTCGTGTAGTTTCAGTTGACCTCCTTCTTAATACAACCATTCTGCGGTATTTATTTATTTACTCATTTCCAATTTTATTTTATTTGTTTATTTATTTTCCATCAGTCTCAAACATCATGTGCTGGCTGTGTTGTATCGTTTATAAAGTCATAAAAGACTACCAACTGGTTTCTAGTCAATTTGAAATCGGAGCACAAATCGGAAAATTATCGGGCGGTTTAGTAAGTGCTGGAGCGCAAGTTAAGCGAATTCAATCGAGACCGTGTGAATTGAATACAGCGCAGACGAGGATTTATTATCTCAAACCGTAAAAATACGGGGCTACACACGGCTAAGGGAAGGTAAGCGTATAGGGTAGTGTTGATTTTACAATTACTGGTAATCGCCCTGTAAGTAGATATTGTGTGAGTTGACGATGTAATGGAAGACAAATAACTCTAATCAAATGGAACTGTCAAACAGGACAGGGGATGGAATCGATAGAGTTATATGGTACACTGATGACTATCAGAGCTGATCAGTGGTTATTGGCGGCAGAGCTCTGGTGCCCGTTGTTAAAGTCCGTCCCCACTCCACATTTGACTATGCTTGGTTAAGCTTTTGTAACATTCCCGGCAGGTATATCGTGATTTTGGTCACAGAGTAATTAACTGTTTAACTGTAAATGAAGGCCTCTTCACCGTACACGGTACTACAATACTGGACAACCTTACTCCCTGCTATCAATTATAGGACGGTTGGCCGCACACTAAATCTCTAGAAGGCTAACTGTCGCATATACTGAGGATTCCCTTCAAGTTACATCTATCCATCTAAAATTTATTTCTTTCTCTTCAATACGAATTCATTTGAATTCTATCCGACTTTAGTAAAATACATAAATACATACATAGTAAAATAAAATTCCATTTTAAAGCAATCCCCCAATAACAGCTCTTGAACATAAATGCGTTTCTTTATTTCAGACACGATGTAAAAAATTAAATAAAACACTTATTTGAATTATTAATTTGCTCTCGGGAATTAAAGATGTATATTCAATGAACTATTTCATCGAAATTAAATTGAAGCTGTATCTATGTTTACATACTTTTTTAATTAAGAAAACGTCATAAAGATATCTAGTTTTTTATTTTTGGCTTGCTTGTATTTTATACTATGTAACCATTTAAATAAAGATAACAGCATAAGCCCTACTGGTCAAAATATCTGACTAGTCATAATATCTGACTAGTCAAAATATCTGTTGCGATTTGAACTGCATTGCTGACATTGAATCAACAACTTGAACTAGAAAACAAAAATTAATGCTTGGGAATATTTTCATATTCAGGAAAAGTCCATATCAAGTAGCTACTTAACAGAAAATGTTTTTTTAAATTGAAAAGTAAGAATTTTTATAGGTGACGTTCGACGCATTCTACCATCGAAATGGTAAATCACGTGCACACGAGTGCATGCTATCGTGCAAGCATTCTAGCCGCGATACAAGTTTTGCTTTAGGTACATAACTTAATCTTCACTTCAGAAAACTCTCCTGTCCCTTAATGTACACTTTGGCCGGGCACAGATTTGATGCATGACAGAGCGAGGTAAAAGCACAAAAACAACTGGAGGTAATTTCTTCTCCAAGACTCCCTGAACTGTATCGGGATCTTTTCGGACTTACTCGGCTTCCTTCCGGTTGGATTGACCGCCTGGTTAGCACTTCCGGTGGAGGCCAATTGCCCCTGATTACCAATGAAAGGGCACTTGTTCTTTCACGTGGTGACTCCTAGAACACAACTTTCCAATCATGATATGGTAAAATCGATAACTCAACAAGCCCATGGGGTGTGAAGGCTCTCTGTAGGAGGCCAGTCAGCCAGTTGGCCACGGCACTCTCTACAAACTCACCATTACCATGATAACTGAGCAGAGCCGGTTGCGTGAAAAGAAGACTTAGAAATAGAATCGGATACAGAAGAGAGTCCCTTGAAGCGTGACCAAGACCTTTTACGCTCCCGTTTTCGATCCCCCAGGAGCTAGGTTTTGATTCTGATAAACCCATTTAAAGGAAACCGTTAATAAAAACTTTCAGACACAATTACATCCCTACTATTATAGGCCTACATTTGAGCTGGACTTCTTGAGGAAATTGGGAATTGTATTGTTCAACGCATGACAAAGGTATATGTTATTGAGTTATGTAACTGTTATGTGAGTACAACATTCAGCATTTTTAATGAGAGTTCATATTCCTAAAGATCGTTAATAATTGTTTACCAGCGTTCAGAAACCTTTCACACACACACACACACACACACACACACACCATTAGGCGTGTTTCGTGTCAAGTAAGGACTTACGTCCAGCACGCGCGTGCACACACACACACACAGTTTAACATCATATTGTATGACACTCTTACTTCACTTCTGACGATATTTTCGTCATGTCTTATTATTTTCACACGTTACCAAGTAGCCTACTCAACACATTATTAACATTGACTCTTGGCTATCTCTACCGGCTTTTCTTGATGAATGAATTTACTATTTCATGATATACATATGTCATTGATCCTATCACCGGAAGTAACTCTGCCTAGGAATTGGAAATTGGTGCAAAACTCCGGTTCTGCCTTTTTTATGTGTGTATTTATAGAATAATGTATATAAATAGACAAACGACTGAACCTTTCTTTTTCATAACGGGTAAAACGGGATATAGTTTAATGTTATATTTAGCCCACGCTCTTATAATTAATCGACTTTAAAACTCTCAATGCGCAAAATTATCATAAAATGTAATAAATGTCCACGGTCCCTGTGTTTTTATAACTAGACTAGAATGCCCCAAATATCTTCACTTTGGCCATCCATCTCTGGATATAATATATTTAGTCTTATTTAAAAAAATATAAGTGCGACATCTGCTCAATCTATGCTGGCATCGAACGAACGAACACCAAACGAACAATAAAAGTACTCTTTGGTGAATCTCTAATATGTAGTCCAGGTATACCGATCATTGTAGTTATATTATAAGAGACGTTTCCACATTCGTAAAGCCTGAAATAAATTATCGTATCAACCACCAAAGTGTGTTTTCTTATCACGTCTGACATATAACGTTACATATGCATTGAATACCTTTTGCAAATTTGTAACAATTCGTTGCAGGTACCCTTGGGTATTTAAGATTTAGAAATGTCGATTTCTAGGTGATATCGCCAGAGCTCTTAAATCACGATATAGTATAAAGCTATCAAATGTTCTCGTATACATTGTTCCCGTAGGTAGGCACTTTAGATACACCGTCTGTACAAGTGCTTTTCATTTTTCACAATGATTTTAAATGAACCGAAATATTGGATCACTATGTGTCCCATCTTCTCTAGCCCGGCTAGAGAAGATGGGACACATAGTGATCCAATATTTCGGTTTTATATCCGAGCAACTCCTTGGCGGATAACTCAGGTATAATGGGAATCGGCTTCCAAGCGATTGATTGGATCCGTGGGAACTTCTACGCATCCAATCAGATATTTCGAACTTGTGTGGG
>JAVFBX010124658.1:0-15781 GCA_034783855.1 Mopalia kennerleyi
TCAGTCATGGCTCTGGTGGATCCCTTTACGGTTCTTCAGTCATGGCTCTGGTGGATCCCTTTACGGTTCTTCAGTCAGGGCTCTGGTGGATCCCTTTACGGTTCTTCAGTCATGGCTCTGGTGGGTCCCTTTTGGGATTCTGTATGACACCCTCACAGCAATTGTTCGAAGTATTTATCCCTTTCTTTTTATATCAAAGAACCGTTTTTCTTGTAGTGGTTCCATGAAGAACCATCCTGATTCCATATAGTACCATACTATTTTCTAAAGAACCCTCAAAGAAGCATTATTTATAATGGTTGTAGGCACTGCTGGTTGCAGAGAAAGAACATTTGGCAAAAACGTTGTCCCATAGGGCAATCGTGTTGAACAGCCGCTGAAATTGTTTGCAAACAGAAACACCAAACGCAACAATACCTCCGTTAAGCCATTACCTACCACAGAATAAACGAAAACTCTTAAACAATTCATCGATGTAACACACAATTTTAATTGGGATAACAGTGAACTATAGTTTCATCTCTCCTTTTTTATCATGGCTACAAGAAATACGACATCCGCTTCTTATATTTATGACTTTTTGCATGAACATGTTTACTCATTATTTATGTCCTAATTGACACCAGGGTATCATGTTTCAGCAGTTAACCAATCATAACCCATATCTATGGCTATTACTGGGAGTTACTGTACAGATATATCTACATTTGTAGAGAATGATGTGCACAGAAATAGCCCGAAATCTGCATGCCTGCATTTCTTTGTACATGATATACAGCTTTAAATTGTTGTTTAAATATGGCGTTCCTCATTCGTTAATACCTTACCGAAATGCACCCCCGTCATATCAATGAAATATCTGCGGTATAGCTTACCGATTAAAACTGTCGAAAAACTAAAAAGTTTATATAGTGTACGGTCCGAATTAAAATTCCCAATGAGAACAGTTATTGTTGAAGCACTTTAACGTGAATAATGCAATCATGTATAATGAATAATTATTCTTGATAAAGGAGCCAGATAATAAAACACACCAACAAACATAGACTTGTACAATTTCATCCAATGAGTGTTTATCCAAACTTTCAAATGGCTTCCATAAATGAAATATTCAAGCTGTCTTTAAACGATTATAACATTTTGGATGGGATAAGAAATAAAATACATGCACATAAGATGTCCTTTTAACACGACATTATAGAACAACGACGGCTTTATATGAAGTGTGTTCACCAACGCTCCTTTAATTTTGCTTTATTGATCGATGGGGCATATTGCAATGTTCTATATGCATCTAGTTTCCGCTTCAGCAGAGCAGAAGCAGAAGAACAAAGCCTTTCCGTTAATAACAAGACACAAACCGTCCGTGATTAACCGGAAGTCCTTTCATTCACAGGACAAATTGTTTTCCACATCATGGTTTGATAAACATTCATCAACAGACCTACAACGTTAGATGAATTGCATTAGTTTTGAAGCATAAACAGATAATACTGCAGAAAACGAACAAACAGAATTCAAACGGAAACCTGTGAAATGCCAAAGAATGAGCACCTTTAGCCTTAAAAGACCAAGTATGGTGCCGAATACCAGAATGACCGCATAAACAATAGCTTAAAAAAAACCCACCAAAAACACAACAAGAAGAATGTGAACATTGAGTCAAATCAAGATGAATGAAGGTATAAATGACTCTTAATAGAGATTAATTCGGATCGCCTCAGCCAAATCCAAACCCGTTTAACTCTAAATTCGCTATATTCTTTAGCGGTATTACCGTTCATTGAACGTTTCCAGGTGTCAGAGATGCTACAATTGCCCATGATCAACGAGGAGTTGTCCGTACAGACACTTTAAATCTAGGGAACTTACACCGTTTTCATGTTAGCAACATCTATCTTTTGAACGCAATGGATTTTGTCCGTAGACAAAGAACACGCAACAATTGCTTCAGCATCTTTGCCCTCACCTAGGCGGTTTAGTCTGACCCATGTCGAATCTAAACTTTCAAATTTAACATTGGACAACGGGCCTTACATGTATGTAACCGATAAACGTAAAATCTTGGATAAGTGGAAATTGCAGTGAAGCCTGAATGGCATGCGCTCCTCCACCTCTCCCACCCACAACCCTTCACGGGTTGATAATGTCCGCTGGGCACACGTTATTTGTTCAGCGTGTATATCTGGTCCCATTTTGACTGTTATAAGTTTCGGGCAATATTAAACTGATACACTGTAGAAATTAAGCTCACAAGTTATTGTGCTTTCTTTATTCTCAGTAATGTATCTTATTATCCATGTAATGTATTTTAGATAACCAGTTCTTGTCTGATTTTAACCATTCATGTGTGGTTCTTTTTTTGTTAATGCTGTGTTATATACAGTCTTCGATTTCAACATAATATCTGATATCAAATTCCTTCTTTTTTGTTTTACAAATGTATATGTAGCATGACAACAAGCTTGTCTCTACAGCTTTACACAAAGAACGATAGTATGAAAATCCATTAATTCCAATGACAATCTTATAAAAGTAGTACATGATTAATGCGACTCCAAAGAGTGAAAGACTCATTTGGACTGTTAGTCTTTGGGTCTCAGGCTCGGCGTTTCCGAGGGTTCTACAAATCCCATTAGTTCCACTGATAGTTTAAAAAGATTGCACAAGTAATGTAACTCAAGAAATGAAACACTCACTTTGGAAATTTTCAGAGAAGCCAGTTTCTCAAAAGTTATATATTACACCTAGCCTTGTTATGTCTGTCCATAGTGCATTGGACTGCTAAAGCCCCTCCACAATGCTGCGAATAAAGACGTATCCGAGGCTGCATGCCTTTCGAACAGAGATAAGAAAGTGACGTTTTTAGTAGATCGGTGATTTTCTGGTTTTCAACAGTGGAAGACATCTTAAAAATGCAGTACTAATACTCTTACGACGACCAACGTCAATGGATACGTAAAGAATACGCACTGGATTATCTATGCTCTTTTCAAGAGGAACAAACAGACTCAAATCCATTTACAGATTACTTACCCTCTAAACTATAAATTTGGCATGCCATACAGATTTTGGATTAGACATGTTAAAGGAATTTAAGAAGCCTAACACGGATTTTCTCTCAGTTTTGATGCCGTTTGGTGGACTTGATAATCCCATCAATTACCTTCAGTAATACATCCCTTGAGGCATCCGGTAATCATTAGCTGTGCAATGACCGGACTCATCAGGACTATCTAAATATTTTAGAGAATGTGGTACAGAGCAATGAGAATAGGCTCCAATAGAAGGCGGGTCAAAAGATTGATACACACAGCGTACTCAGTGCAATCGCACTATAATTCAGCTGATGGGGTTTGATCCACAGGGACAATGAACACACCGTCAGCGACTCCGGCCTTTTGCGCTTTGTTTCTTGGTTCTTTGGGGTCATTTTCTATTTCGGTAGCGAAAGAAACTTGGATGTCTTCACAGCCCCAACGGCAACGTGTTGGCACATCGAGCTGCAAGCTACACCTATTATAGATTTTAAAGTAGTCTAAAAAGGCGCAAATATACATTTTGGTCAAAGGAAAAATCGCATCGTGCGATATTTACTACCAATATATGATTAATATAGGCATTTTAGCTGTAACTGAAAGGTTTGAACATACACGTTTTAAAACATTAATTATTAAGCGGCTGGAAGAAATATAATTTTTCAATTCGTACTTTTTATCTTGTCATCTTGTTGTGGACACTATGACCCATCGGATGTGCTGCTTTACTTAGCACTGGAGAAACATGCCCTCCGGCTAAGGGCAGTTTGTTTGAAGAGTAGCTAAGCTGTCTCTACTTTAATTAATTTTCCAGCATAATGGAAACGCTTCATATCTTGGTTGTGCTCTTATCAAGTATTGTTGGAATACACCGCTGAAAGGACAAAATACCTGTGTACCTGTGAAACGCCGAAACGGTGTAAAACACCGACCAATCAGTCAATCAATCAATCAATCAATCAATCAATCAACCAATCAATCAATCAATCAATCAGGAGAAACGTTTATTCTCCATCAAGGCAAACCACTTCAACTTTTAAAGTTGTTTTGGCGTGGCTATACGTTGATGGAGTACCTATTAGTGAAATACCGTAAGCACGACATAATTCAAGGCTGTACGAAAACCAACTTCTCGTTTATCAGCAGTGGAACGTTTCAATGGCTATCCACGACACCAAACACCAACCACTTATTCAATATGGGCTTATATGGAACAATAAAATCAATTTACTATCAAATCTAATTATCGATTTAATATTATTCCATTACACACTAGGTTATCCCATAGGAAATGATTTGCGCTTCTTGTATCTGATTAGCGACCTTGTTCGATACAAACGCAATAGAAGATTACTCTCTTCGTGGATTTCCCCTTCAGACCATGCAGCGACATGGCAAGACCTTCAATACCGATGCTAGGCCTGGCTTTCCTCTCATGTCAAAATACTGATATTTATTGTTGAAAGTGTAAGTAATGTATTCGTTCAATGCCTTCATGGCTGAGGAAATGGATAAAGGGAAAGCTATCATATTTTTGTACCGGGCTTTATGAGTTCCCTCCATACAACAATGCAGTCTTTTATGTTTAGTTCGTCACTATTGAAAAATTATTTTTTTGACTTGACCACAGTCGAACTAGAAGTAATAAAGCCTCTCTACGAGGTTGAAATTATTAGCTAGTTAATTACGATATAAGCATATGAAATCATGTGTGCGTTTAATGCGTTATACTCTATCCTGGCTATCGAAGCTTTAACACAGTGTTTCGGTCATAAATACAATATAGCCATTATTTATCAGATGGTTGTATGATGTTGCTAAAACGATTTAATAGTCGTCTTGATTATTTAAGGGAGGTATCAATTAAACTGTCATTTAATTTATGCAAACGCTTCATATGTTATGATGAATTGTTCTTTCCTGTGATACATGAAGATTTACCAAGTTATCAGGCTGTTTCGCTGATATGAAGGTGTGTCAGCCCAATGGGTGACGGAAACCGCTCTGGACGCCTCTGATATTAAACAAAGACGAGAAAACACAATCACAAGACGCAATTAAAAACCCATTAGATCGGCTACGTGTTGTCTCTTAGCTCTAAGATAACCAGGGCAATCTGACTATAATCTCAGACCGACATGCCGTAACACAGTTATATTCTGGGAAGCATTTATATGGTACCATGACCTTTCCCATCACATTCGCTCATTGGTCTAATTTTGGACCATATTCAATGGAATATCCAATCTTTCCTCTCAAAATAAACCCTTATATTTATGGAAGGTTTCTTTCTCTGGTCGTAAATCGATAAACTCACTCTGCAAATAGGATGTCCTCAGGGACTATAGAATATCTCAGAGTTAATACCACAAATGGCTTCTTCTTTTGATGCCTCAATTCCAGTACATTTCAATTTACGGCTGAAAATATATCCTTTCGGTATAGACAACGTGACATGTATGGTCTGCACTGAACTGATGATTGCTAAGCTGTGTTCAGTAGGCCTACAAGGAATTGTCTTGCACTTAGAAGTTATTAAATCAATTGTTATCACATTGCATTTCATGAGATTAAATTTGATATTAGTGTAGTCCGCGGTCCTAGCTTAGTGGTTAGCGTGTCGGCTTACTAATCCTACTCCGTTGTACCACTCACGGGTTCGAATCCGTCTGCTGACAATCAGTTATATGAGTGAGTCACTGATGTGGCTTTGGCAATCGCGGGGTGGTTTTTACGGAGTTTCCTCCCGGTTTTCCATCGTATTTAAACAAGGAACAATGTGAAATGGACAATCTGTCGTCATATAAGTGAAATACCTTTGAGTACGACGTTAAACCCTAATCAGATCATCTTTTGTTTCGGAGTGGCTTTTGTTTTGTTCATATCATTCAGAGCATAAGCTTTATATTTACTCATTCAAAACGGCCATAACACAGATGCAACTTTTCCCAATAAAGCAACAGAAAACAAATAAATAATTCTTACTTATCACAACTCGACATTTAGCTTAAAACAACGGTAGTCCATTGCTACACTACAACTTAAACGTTGATGATAGTTGCCCGTTATCTATGTTGAGTATGTTAAAACTACCATTGATTGTCGGGTCGACCACACCGCCCTCGGGTATGGCAGTAAATCCGCTACCACACTGAGGTCAGGTGTTGAATATCAAGGCCAAAGCTAGATTAACACTTCGTTCGCGATTAAATCTCAATCTGTCTACATCTCCCGGCGACTTCACTCTTCTAGCCATTGATTCGTATCGACATTCTGTCAGCACGCTGGATTTACCAGCCTACATTCGTGTCAGTTCCTTAACCAAATATCAATATAAACGCACTGCCAAATTACCAAGAAATCATTTCAAATTCAAAATGTTGCAAAAATAAAAATATATCTTATAATGAGTTAAAACTCCTTCTACTGTGTTGCACGTTAAGACCAGTCTTTATAGAAAAATGTTAACATTAAATCTGCCGTTTGACTTCCGATTAACATATTTCTTGGAGCTTATTCAAATTATATGCTAGTTTTTAATCTCTATACATTAAAACTATAAATAGAGAATTCCAGTTAATAGTTCTTATACCAGTCAGATATATCCATTTCATTAATTTATTATTACTGACAATTAAATAAAGATACTATATAGCCCTCGCAAGTATGGAGAATGCTCATATTTAACAAGCCAAATTGCCTTTGTTTTTTTAGCCAAGTGCGTTGTAGCATTTTATTGTACTATTGGTCAATTATTATATTAAATCTTCTTTTTGAGACTGAGAAATCGCCTGCTGCAAAAGATCAAAAACTTGGTACAGCGGAAAGTAGGATGCCCAGCACACACTTGTCATTTAACGAGTTACTGTTACTTATCTTGATTCATAAGCTTGTTCTCGAAACGTATCGATCGTATTATGAATGCAGCTGAAAATTTATTGTTCAAAGGCATAATCAATACTTGATGCTCTGATCATACCAATGGATTTTATATGAATAAATTGAGTATTGTAGCGATTGTGGAATAACGATATCACTTACTGTACATTATAACAGTATCAATTGTGTTCCAGTTTTGTCAGACTTGCTTCTGCCGTGTGATTGATATAAACATTAATTTTGAATGCAGATAACAAACATGGGTAATGCCACTGTGATGAGATTGACGGTTTGCAGACATTCAAGATAGTATTTTATATGGCTGCCAACAAACATGAAATTTTAATAGGACTGAAAATAGTTTCGATGTAACGTGACTTTGTGTATCTATAAATTTGAGTTTGCACGGAACATTGGCAAAAACGGAATATATTTTTTTTACAATTCTTTAGCACAGAAAACTAGAATAAAATTAATAAGAGATTCATATGTAAAACAACTTCTTGGTTTATTGATCACTATATGATTCATATTATCCATATGAATCTCTTATTAGTTTTATGTTATCCAACTTCTAAATGCCACTTTAAGAACAAATCCCACAATAATTAACTCGGAGTGTAAATCGTTATAATAATAGTTCCTAAAATTGAAAACAAGCATCATCAATATTAATGTCGACCATAATTTTCGCTTTTTATTCTTGAAAGTACACGAACATCTCACTTCGAAAATATCTTATTTTTTTCGGTGGCTAATTTTATAATAATCTTGAATATCGCCCACACAGTGATCGCCATGAAAACTTCAGCTTTTAAAATCTATACAGGTTGACGCTGCAGGATCCTCCATAAATATATCATCTCTGGGATATTTGGACAAGAGTTTTGTCATACTCCAAATATCCTCGGACTAACAATCTCCGAGTTTCTATTCCGGTATGCACTGATAAAAGTAATCTTGCCATCAAATCAAATTACTGACCTAATTTTATTTCATTACCCACTGGAGAATCCCATCGGAAATGACTTGTGGTCGAACTTCATGAATCTTATTCGCATTCGAACCGGAGTACATTGATCTATACAAATGGATTAGTGACTGTGTTAGCATATTTTACTTTTGGACTGGAGATCTCAACAATCTTCAATGTTCAGAACTGAATAAAGAAAACGCTATTGCTTTTGTCGTGGCTGTGTGTCCCCTTTTGTACAGCTTTGCAATTTCCTGTACATTTGGTGATTGCTATTAACAATTTAATTAACTGATTTTGGTTATGTCAAAACCAACATAAATAGTATACCAGGGTATGATAAGGCGCCATTTTGTTCTATCGGAATATTACCTGTTCTTATATTATCTCGCTATGGATGTATATTTATTCTAAATCGCGGCAGACATATATACTTTGAGCGCTTGGAGAACATGTAAAAAGATCCGATGACTTGGAAGCCTCGATTGACATTCTAACGCTAAAAATAGTTATTTTGCCATCTAATCTTGGACTATTTCATGAATGTCCAGCCTTGCTAACATTAAATTAATATAGCACTTATTTATTAGAACTTTTCCTTGTGATTCCAAGTCAACAGATTATTTTTTTTACATTAAAGCAAATTGATAAAACTTTAAAATGTATAGTTTCTATTAATATCCAGACATTTGGTAAACTTCGATTGATGAAAGCAGACAAGTAACCAAACACGCCGATCAGTACACATATGGGACAGGGAAGTGGGCTTTTGAAATACCAAGCACATAATCACCATTCAGTCATGGTCATCTTGTATGGAGTCATGGCATATTCTAATTGCTACATGTGAACATGTCACCAAGCAAATACTAATGTGTATAGTATGGGTCTTTACCCGCTTTTATGCTGATCAAAGATAAAATATTGCGTTGCCTCGTCAATTAGATTAATGATTGCGGTAAATTGAATTAGGAGGATTGTTGGAAACATAGAAAGGCATTAACATGCCACTTCATCCAGATCATAGGCTTAGTCTTATATTACGTTTCTGTCGTAACCTCTCCCTGAGATGTATAGCGTAGAGGTGTTTAATATGTCCCCTTGTCTCTGAACAGAACACGTTTACAGCAGTCAAAGACTGTCGCATAAACAGCTCTATGTTTGAATAGAGCTGTATTCTTTGGAGAATTGTCTGACAATTTAGCCATTTTCTTACCAACAATGCTCAATTGTGCAATATATAGTTGACCGCTAATGAATGAGATATAAAATGTGGATTTCTCCGACAATGGACTCTTAATTTAAGTTTTCTTTCTCCAGGCTTCCAATGTAACTCGACAAGTTCGCAGAACAAAAACGCTATACTGCACGAGTGACCATAAAACATGTCAGAGTTAATATAACAAATGCTTCCTCTGTAGCCTCAGCATTTCATCATTTGTATTTAACGGTGGACAGATATTGTGTCCAGATTAAACGATCTATACAGTTCGTTATACCTACATGACATTTTGTTTCAATTTCAGCACCAGGTTTTAATTTTGAAGAACGAGTATCCCGTAGTGCCCGTGTGGATTTTGTGAGTATTCATACATTCTATTGTGAATCGCTTTGCTCATCATATATATTAATTCAATAAAATTTTATTGCAAGGTCAAGCTTGTTCATCATTTCGTATAGAAATGTAAATTCTGTTGTAATTCACCAGATGGAGAGAATGTTATATAAATATGTAGTGTCCAATGTCCTGCGAGCGTTTACAACCAAACAAGCTTAGGTTATCAAACGGATATGGGTACATCCTAGGTTTTCATGGATTGTATCATGTAGCGCCCGAAAAGTGGTTTAAATCCAGAACTTTGCAGGTGAAAAGATTATGTTGGATTAGGATTCCTGTGAATTGGATTGTGTAAACCTTATCGTTGAGGATGTTATCACACCCGTATATTTTACGCTTATTGTACATTTAGTTACACCCAAACATGATTAGATTTTACAAGTTCGTATAACTCTTAATATATATTCTTGTAAACTATACGAGTCACATGGATCTCCGGGTTGCCAATAAATCTAATACATGTTTATTTATACTAAGCTTAAAATGATCTTAGTTCGTTACCAAATGCTCTGATGATCTAAAACAGGTCATACTTAAATGGCTTGGCCTGAATCTAAAGGACAATTATCTATGTTGAGTAGGCTGAGAGTCCCAGACTTTGATGCTGTTACAATTGATTGTCCGCTCGACAATAGATGCCTCACTGTGGGCAATAATCCTCAGCCCACATCAAGGTCAAGTTTTGACAATCCAGGCCACAGCTCGATTAGCATTTCAGTGTGGAATTAGATTTCCATCTGTCTGCATCAATTGTTGTAAATGGGTACATTTAATATACCATTGAATATTATAGTCACTCTTTTGAATTTTTGGAACAAAATTCCCATAATATGTAGAATATTGATTTCTTCATAACCCAAATATAAACTAAAATTGAACAATTAAAAAATGCAATTTGAGAAAATATTGGAATACTTGAATGCTTACCACATGCTTTTATCATAAAATGAGATCTATATACGTTCTTATGCTAAACGAATTGTAACAGTAAGAAAGTTGTATCATAACACCAACTAATCGTAGTCATGTGATCCGAAATCATTCCGTTTTACGCCTCCATTGTTTGAAACAACTCACGGTCAGTTTTCACCATCAGCTGAATTGAGATGTCTCTGTTATATAGCTAGTGTGAGTTCTCACAATCGGAAGAAGAAGATATTGTCACGGTATCTGCCTAGGTGTCTGACAAACAATTGCCATACAAACCCTTTTGGTTGCATTATTATTTTCCCCAACATATAATATTGCACCCTAATATCTAAGCTGTTTCAAAAACATATATAAAAAGGTAGACAGAAAACATAGAAATTTGTTGATTATAATTTTGGAACCCATTTATGTTAAATGCGCAATACAATTGTACATTTGTTGATTGCATATGCATAATTTATAACGTATATTAAGTTTCGTGAAGGCATATGGAGGTCAAGAAAACAAACAAAGTGTATCGATTCTCTTGCCATGACTATGCATAGTCGACAGTAGCCTGCCCGCCTGGGAATGATCCATGTTTCTACGAATCTTAAAAAACATGATATTTACAGGAGCGGTATATTTTCCATCTTTTTATTTTCAACAAAATGAAAGAGAAAAATAACTTCGTGATAAGGGAAATCGAAAAAACATCCAATAATAATATTTTGGTGTTGAATATGTTTAAATCAACATGAGAAAATTAAAAAAGGTTTTTTCTAATTCCGGGACAGTTCAAATTGGATATGTTCATCACTCCGCCCAGTGTTTCACACGCGAAATAAAACGTGACGATGCTTTAATTATACAGATAGTTGTCAGCCGTACTTCATCTAGCCCAGCATAAACCTTACACCTGAAGATTGTCAATATAAACTGTGATATTTGTTATCGACAATCTGCTAATTTATAAAGAATTCAACACTTCATGCCCATGACGCTCCGATATCTAAAACAAGGGAATTCGCCAATCGGGTTGTAGAAAAAGACGGTTTGGAGGTCCAAACTGTGAACACCTCTCACACACATGAAATCTGAAATCACAGCAACTCGATCAAAACTTTGTATAATTTAATAACTGTTTTTACAATAGAAGCAAAACAAAGGTATCAATCCCATCAACTCTTTCTTGTAACAGATACTTCTGCATGACGTAAATTCTATTCACTGTTATGTACACATACGAAAATAGCGTTAACTTGATTAAACATACAAATAACATACAAAGCACAGAGCGGGTGATTTGAGGGAGCTTCCTGTTGCCCAGGTAGGCCTACTATCTGAGCTAAAGAGGAGCTTCAAGCCGATCTGTTTGTGATGTCTTTGTATTGTCCTGTGAGTGTCCTGTATTTGTCCTGTGGTATTTTTGTTTGTGGCCAGTGGTGTCGTTGGGGGGGGGGGGGGTATTTTACTTCACCCATTGGGCTGGTACACCGTCGTGTGAGTGAAATAACCGTAAGTACAAGCATACAAACATCATAAAAGACGGCGGTTTATCTTTGGAATTAAGGCTGACGTACATTACATTAGTTGCCACTGTGGTATTTAAGGCATTACAAATGTTTGACACAATGAATGCCTCGAGCTCTGATAGGACATTTTGGAATCCTATGGAAGATGCGTTTGCCGAAGCTGTTCGATGGACAGAATAATAACAATTGTTGGACTAGATAAGACGAATTAATATAATGTTTAAATATACAGATTTTATTACACCATACAGTTACATGTATGATACATGTAACAGCTATATGCAATAGCAAACACTAGAACAGAACAGTATTGACCCGGATCGAATTTGTCTTCATTTGTAATCATAACAATATTTCCCAATCAGCATGGTTAGAGAATACACTGCTGCTAGGTACCATTATATGCAGAGCTCACATTAGGGTTTCTACTGTTAGACGGATCTTCCTTTCTCCAGGAACATTGAGTATAATTCTCTCCATGCTGGATTTCAATCGTCCGCATGTGATTACGTTCGTATTATAGTTTAGGATTCAACTGAGCGCTTTAGAACGTGACTGACGCATTGGACGGTATCCCCATTATCTAACAATATGGTGAGCCGATTAATCAAAGTTTTTCATTGGATCTTTGTGTATCCGTTGATGGGATTTCAGTTAAGCACTGAGCATTTGCGTATATTGCAAAAGCGCTGTTGTCTGCCTTTTCCCGAAGATATTCATCCCACACTTGTTAATCAGTGTTATCGCTGTGTAAGGAAACACATGCGAGATAAGAATAAATCAATAGGCCGTGGCAACAAAAACCCTAAAACAAACCACGTTAATCAAACTCTACAAGTGAACTGGACTGGTCAGACATGGTGGTTCATATAGAGCGAGGGTTGGAGATAAACGCTGACAATTGTTTACCATACCCTATTCCCACGTACACGAGGACAGTTTAACAATGCATCAAGAGCATCAATTTTAGTTTTACAATTTAGTGGTCAACACATCATTATCATTATTGTACATTAAAGAGGACTTGTGCAATGTTTAATGTCTGATGTTAATGTTAACCAGGCTTTTATGCAATGTAAGTTCTAACATGATGAACGCCTGATGTTAATATCACGTTACATAATTAAACCCAAAGTCTGTCTGGTACTGATAAATAAATTGTCCTCATTATCTAGTTTATCTATTAAAACTTTACTGATAATGAATCCGGCTAGGCTTGACTTTAATCTGTACTTAGTTTTTACATTATTTAAACATGGATTTTGTTGCATTTCAAAAATGAAAACAGTAGGTACGTTTCAGATGATAATATCCACTCAACGATTTCATGTCGCACGGTTGGGCATGGTTTTTGAAAGTCCGAAATGCTTGATGTACCGTAGCATTTCTCGGTCAAAAGTGCACTTGAATCAAATGGTTCGTGTTTAAAGACGCTATCAAGATGTGGCACGCCAGTCGTGCGGAAATGCGACGATAGCGTTATGAATTATGACGGTACCGAAAATAGTTACGAAGTACAAACATTCCTTCTCGATGGCGTCTCGTTCAATTCGCGATTGTTCCCAGCCCCCTATAAGTGGAATCGTATCAGCATCATAAAGTTAAGCAAGAAACAACAAAAGGATTGTTTTGTTCCACTAAAAGTCATTAAAAAGATGACCATATTTTTATTTATATCTAGCAGATAGACCTACAAATGACCCAAGTACTAAGGTCTTATTTCTAAACAAAAGTGATACCGCACAACATTTTATTATTGACATTAACTTCAGTGACATTACTACCACAAAATATACGACCCATACAGGCATCGAACCAAAATGAGTCTAACAGACAGCCAATTTGTATAACTTATGCGCTTATTTGCATAATTCCGTGATTTTTTCTTCCAGTTATTTTGGAAATATTTTCGAAAACAATTTATTAGAAATCACAACAACGATAACGAAGTCAAAGAGGCCATGTTTTTTTATACAAAATATGTTTTACCTGGATTGTTACCAGATTCTCGCAACAGGCTGCGGCTTAACGCGAGAAGAGTCTGGCTCACGTGAGACTAAATACATTGACGCTTTCATGTCTGGTTGTATACAATGTACCTAACCCGGAAATAAAATCTTCACTGAGCTTAAAGGTTCGCACCAGAATTGTGGTTTTGGTTTGTGACCTACTTTAGTGGAAAAAGGTAACTCCTGATACCAACAGACTGTTTTTGCTTTCTGTTAAATCTGTTTAAAAGTAGACATGTGAAGATAACACTTCTGCCATTAGTTCAGCTCAGTTAATGATATCACCCGATACAAACTGTCCAGCCACCATGAAACGAATAATTCCTCTAAAAAACGCAACAAAACTAGAAATAATGAGCAAATGAGGATCTTTCTGATCAAAAATTTTAAATTGATACAGAATGTACACATTTTTACAGAAAATATTAAATATCTATCCGTAGGGTAAAGTATGAAAATTAGGGCAAGATGCTTCATTAAGAAATCTTTTCATTTGGCTATTTTATTTTTTGCAATGTAAACACGAGGTATCGTTAAAACTGGGGATTTACTTAAATGTATGTTTCGGAAACGGGTAAGGATTTTAGCGTCGATGTCTTTTTTTTCCCAAACTGACATTTGGATGGATCTCACGCTATACAGGGAATGGGTCCAGCACAGTACATTAAACGAAGAGGATCTACTTATCCCCAATGAAAAAGTATTGATGAAGTTGTTTTCCTCATGTGATGTATTAGTTTGCCTTATCAACACAAAAACAGAATACATTAATCAGGGATTTTCTGTCCTTGCTTGGGATTTGAGCTAACGTTGGTGTTTATTTTGTTTAAAGCCTGTTCAGATTGAATTAATCTCCTTATTTTCGGTCACGTTTTTTGTTGTTTAATTTGAAACCATTTGTGTGACTGTGTGAACAATCATTTCATGTAAGCGTATCTGTAACTCGGACGGAGTAAGATGTATATCTGAATTACTGAATTGGCTTTATAATATGTTGTTGGCAAAAATAAAATAATGTTTACACAATTTTTAGGCGAAAAAATGCTTACCTTTGTTACGTTGCGTTGAGGCTTATGATAAAGGAAGAACAGTTGTGTTCAAATGGTGCGCTATCGACTACAGAGATGTAGAGACATATTGTTGCTACTTTATCTCCATATTATGGGCTCTATTGCGTTTTTAAATATTTAAATATATTGGTTAGCCTTCGGGACTCAGTCGGTAGAGTGATGAGCCTGTTATCTAAAGGTCCCGGGTTCGGATCCCGATGTAGGCAAGCACACATTTCTCTCTGTATTTATTCAAATTATATATATTGCGTTTGAAAATTTATCGTTTTTCATGAAACAAAATATTGCTGTAGATCTCTGGAAAAAGTAGTGAGAGATTTGGTAAAGCATTGACATCATTTTGAGCTTAGCGCATCAACACCGATATTTTTTCTAGTTTTGGACTGTAAGTCAATTAGGAGGTTCAGTCTGATCCGTATGTCAAAGTGGTGTTGTTAATACCTCTGTTGTCAGTTTGACGAGGTGTCACACTGACCATAGAGGTCACAGCAACATCAATATGGCCGATGTCGAGAGTTTAAACACCATTCTAATCCGTAAAATGACAGAAAATGTACATATCCCACTGCTTTAAAAGTGGCTTTTCCCAAATTCCAATTTGTATTCAGTACACTGTCACCAACAATTGAGAAATGGGAAGTTACCTCCTCTTGAATCGCGTGCTGTCATGACCTCGCCATCAGAATCCGTTGAGATGTAAAACAGCGAAAAACTCTAATATTTTGATGCCATTAAATTATACCGATTGTG
>JAVFBX010124769.1:0-15779 GCA_034783855.1 Mopalia kennerleyi
CTAACAGATGAAGACTTTATCAGTTATCTCTGTCCATGGCTAGCTACAGTCCAGGGCTATCTTCACTGATAACAAGGTGATAATGTCACATTCTCAGCACCCCAATCACCAATGGTTCTGATTTTAATTGAATCCAGACCAGGAAATGACCCAACCTTCTCAGTTCACAATAATGATAAATTGGCTTTAATATTTTAATTGAAACATATACACCAGTCTTAGCTCGACCAGTTACTGTGCTCTACTGATAGTGGAAGGATCAAGAGTATTGGTCTCAATTATTTTTTAAATATTCCAACTTTGGTTTAATCCCAATATACATTACTTGATTTCATTTGTTGGCTATTTAATGCCATACTTTAGGATAGACAAAGGTCATTTTAGTTTTAATAAAAATTCACACAAAATTGAAAGAAAAAAATGTCAGGAAACACATATCTATGGGGAAGTTTTGAAGGTTTTTATTTTTTTCCCCTGGAATTTTATATTTTAGAGGGATTTCCTGTCTTTCAGAGGGGCAATCAAACCTGTTTCTTCCCTTCTATCAACACAGGCCTAGCAGCCCTGATAATATGAGAGACAACAGGGCTCATTCTGATTGGTCCCCACAGTCTTATTACTGGACCTTTATCATTAGTCTCTAGTGGCCATTTAACACTCAATCAACTCCTTTGGAGGACAGATTAACTACAAAAGCTGGGGTGTTTAACTCAAGAGTTTCAAGGAGTTTCATTATTAAACATATGTACTGCATTTCTTCCTAGTATAGCAATTAGAACATGTTAGTATCTAAATAAACAAATCATTTTTACCAATGAAGCGATAAATATTTTTCAAAATGATTTCCCCCTCAATAACAAATTAGTAAAAAAGCCAACGGAAAACAGTTGTGGAAACATGAAGTGACACCAATGAATTTTTTACTGGTAGCTGATTAAACTCAATGAAATTAAAAATTTACCCTTCCACAAGGCCCTCTGTAACAGAATGAGAATGTTTGAGTAATGATCAGAAACACACACCTGCCTAGCTACCATGGAAGAAATTTCTGCGTAAAAAAAATATTTTTTTAAAGAGAATTTTCTTACCATTTTGTATATTTTTGTGTTACAGAATATTAATTTCTGTGTGTATTTCGATGACATTTTGGTGTATTTAACATAAATAATATGTACAAAATACTCCAAAATACATCGCATCGACAAGTTTGCACACATTTCCAATAGTCTTTTAATATTCAGACTTTTCACGTAAATATTTCTGAAGTGAAAAGAGTATTGGTTGGTTTTATTGTATGGTTATCTTGGACCCATATAGAGAGCAGTGTCTGTCTTCACATGGTGCCACAGTGCATTCTGGGAATGGTACTCTATGATATCAGTTCTCGTACTATACTACTTTCTACAGATAGTAAAGAAGCAGGCTGGAGACTCGCTACCATAAAAACTGGAGAAACATGTTGCTGATATTTCTGCTTGTACACGCATTCCATGAAATAATTCTTTTCAAAACGATACCAAAAATTATTAAAATATATAGCAAACACGTGATTCCTTACAAATTCTTCACTCTATTTCAATAATTTTTTTTTAAGTCCATAAAGATTTTGAGGAAAACTGCTTTTAATTTGAAATGAAAAGCCAAGAAATTAAATAAAACTTGAAGGATTATTTGTTTAATAAACTTTGTCAGAGTGGTGTGGAAGGTTTCTAAGAGAGGAATGGACAAGGTACATGCCAAGCGTCTTTCATGTTGGTAATGACAACATTATTAGAGTGAGTTTGGCAGTTTGTCCCAGCCTAGCTCACCATTCCCACAGATATCGGGTTGCAGTCACTGTCATAGGAGGGCTGTGGGCCATCACATCACATCTTCCTCCCTAGTGGCACACGCACAACCTCCCTTCTAATATAAAACACCCATTTTCTTCCACCCTTAATTCCTGGGCCAGTCAGTACCCCCTTTCTGTGCCCCTTACCCATCACCTCATAACCTTACCTGTATTATCTCCAGATAAAGGGGTTACCCCAGGGGAATACAGCATCATTATAGCATTCCGCATGGGTCAAACCTTTGAAGTCTATTTTTTCGCTGTAAATTACCTCTCACCTCTTTCAATTTCAAGGTAAAATACAAATCTATGATGTTTGCCATTTGATCAGCATTTCATTGTCTTAAAGCTAAAGTTCCTTTAAAATTTCTCTTAAACAACAAAAACAAGGCTGAACAGTGAATCCATTTTATTTAAAAGCTGCTTTGTTAAAAAAAACCATACATTATCTCATTCAACAAAACTGCTCCAGGGTATAAAATATATTGTTTAAAAAATAATAAATATAAAAAAAAGTATTTACTAAATTGCATACAAATTAAAAAGATATGCTTATCTAGAAATGTGGTGTTCTTAAAGATGTTTCAATAATAAAATTAAACAAATTTGTGTTTTTTTTATTAGCCATAAAAACTGACAGTACTTAAATGCCTACCATTTGCATCAATAACTAGTATAAAGTATTTCCTGTTCTGATACTCCATTAACCCTGCGTAGGCCAATTTTTTTGCTACCTCTACTAGAATATGCATAGTATTGTATAGTATGCGAAATTCTTCTGGGGAATACTTAACACGCTTTTGCAGCAGAGATATTTTCTGGCAGCTGCACCAAACAATCCAGACCTCCATAATGTAGGTATGTAGGACCGAGTGCAGTGCTTCTTTGGCTTGTTATGCATTGGTTGTTATTCTAAACATTACCATCTGTTTTCCACGGAATCGCTACCATCGGTTCTGAGTTCTGAGTTTCACCAGATAACCCTCAAAACAACCAGAATTTGCTTACCAACTTCTCAAACAATAAATATCAGGAGGACTCAAGCTTTGATGCCCCTGTATATGTGCATGGGGTGGATAGAAAAGATGACAGGACACCAGTGTTTAACCAGAAAAGGTGAAATATCTGCTCTTTCTCCACTTATTCTGTTTGGTAGAAACTTAGTTGTAAAAAAACAGCACTAGAAAAAACAACGTATTTCTTGAAAACGTTAACTACATAATCAAATTGTTGAAGTATTACTCCATTAATAGTATTTGATTGAGACAGAATTAAGAAAAATACACAATAAATCATTAAATAATTTTATGACATGAACCACAAACTACCAACAACAAACATGATTGAACCTTTTTCAATCATTATTTAGTTTCCATAAAGGAAAACAGTGATCTAAAATTAGAAACATATATTTCTCTTTACTCATTTAATTTAATTTCAGAATCTCCCTAAAGGGCCTCCATAGACAGCCCTAATGTGGCTATGATAGGAGTTGGTATAAGTGGCCAGTGTTAGGTACCTCCAGATGCTATGTACATAGGGACCAGACTGTAGGGAGACAGATGTTTTCTAACCAAAGTCTTCCTTTACAGAGTTAGGACAGCCCCACAAATAAAATCCATCCTGATATGCATGGCCCATGCAGGAATCTAAGTCTTAGTGTGAAAATATCAATGGCTAATTTGCATTTCAGGATCCCAGATTGCAAAGTTTGAGTTCAGAATTCTCAGCTGTCTTTTGCATTTTCTTTTCATTTTTTTCTCCTTAACTAATAAACATCCATAGGATCATGGACGGTGTATGTCTTGCATAATCTTGTTAGCAAGGGTGTCTAACTTTTCAAGTTTTGCCTATTCAAGGAGATTGTGTCAAAAACACTCTCTTCTGGCTTTTCTTTGTTTCTGTTACAGATCCTTGATTTTTATCACACTTTCGATAGATAGTTGAGAACTTCTAAAAACATTAGAAATCTTGTTTAGAAATCTAATGGTCAGTTCCTGTACAGTTGATTTGGACATGTCCTGCTGCTCTTGTCAAAATCAATATTGTGTCAGTAGGTCTGGCCAGAGAGCCATCCAACCGGTGGCAGCGGTGGGATAGAGTGGAGCGGGAATCCCACTTCTAATGAAGGATCTTCATTTAGGTCAGGAAGTTTCTATTGAGTTTGTCAATGTTCATTTCTGGTTGTCTTTAACTCTTCAGCCATATGGTCAGAGGAGAACATTTGACAATTATCTGAGATGGTTATCATCAAACAGCTGGAGTAACCCAATGGGGTGGTCCCCTGTGCTGGGACACTTCCTGTGACTCTCCTTGTCCACACAGTGTCTATCAAGACAAACTGACCACAGCATTGGTCATCAGAGGGCACCCTGTTGATCCCTGGACATATTCTACTACCCTTCAAGCATGTACATCCACAAGGTCTCTACTGGGGCTGTCTACTTTAATCTTTCTAGTATATCACATGTCAGAACTGTCAAACATCACTGGTGTTGACGACTTGCTACAACCTTAAATCTGTTTTTTTTAAACTCTCTTGGAGAACATCCAGAAAACATGTTAAGTAACACATACATCTACTATGTTAGGCTATGATGAAATAGAGACAGAAAATGAAAGCAAAAGTTATAAAAGATTTGATAAAATTCCCAATGTGTAGCTAAAGACCTGGGAATAAGGTAGGTTGATAACATACTAGACATACATGATCTGATCATTAAAAGATATTTCAGTAAAATGTATTATTACTACAAGAATCATAACTTCTCTTAAACTCATAGTAGTAATTGAAACCAATAAAAAATGGTAAACAAACATACTACCATTTCTATTATCAAACAGTTTCCACTTATTTGGTTCATATTCACCTTGTATTTAACTAGTTTTTATTTACAAAAAAGTTTTGGAGCTGAGAATGCTTTGCAAAAAATAATTAAAAAAATGCTTTAATTTTGTTTTATAGTTTGCCCGCCTGTCTAGAGAAAATTGAGACTAATAGGTTAGCCAGTTAACCAGTTTCAGTTCAGTAAACAAAAAATGACAGCCTCTACCTATACCAACTTTTAGAATAATTCAAATTACATGTTTTTGTAGGATTATGTCAGAAAATATGTCTGTTCTATTCATAACCAATCATTATTTGTTGATACAGGTAACTCTTTTATTTGCCCACTCGAACAACACATATCAATTCCATTGGTTATAACTACTTCATTATAAACCAATAAGGTGCCAAGCATCAAGATGATGTAATCGATGATAACTGTGTAAACAGAATCTGCAATGGACCAAACAGGTATCTCATTACGAAGTCATAATTTCCAATCATACCTGAGTAATAATCTCTCACATCGTAGGCCACGATATGAAAACATGAAATGAAAAAGTTATAAAAATTGTTAAAATGTAGTCGGAGGCCTGCATAAATTGATCTGGCTAAAAAGGTTGTCTTGCTTGATTGTGGTTTAACATTGTACTCCAGGGCATTTCACTTATATGACGATGGGTTATCCATATCACACTGTTCCTTATTTATAAATGGTGGAACACCCATGAGGAAACCATCCACATGATAGCTGGAGCAACAGAGTGTACGGTGTAACTCATTCAAGCACCAGAGTTCAACAGACCTGAACAGGTGACCTGTACAAACTAAAAAAAATTCATCAATAAAATATCCTTTTAAAAAAATTTTCACATTATTTGAATACTAAGCCACTTGATTATTTGAATTTGAATGTATCATTATTATGTACAGTGTATTCATTCCCTGCTGCCCTGCAGACAAAGCAATGGTTATCAAACTACACTTTGTGGGACTCTTCACTGCTGTGTGAAATCATTCTGGGTGAGCCATCATCAAGAGAAGTAGGAAGTCAGTATTGTGAATAGGGCTAAACTTTCCTTTAATAAAGCGAATCCATCTTTATTTATATCTTCCCTTTGCACAATAGAGCGTGAAATTTACTTAAAATCTGTTCTGAAGCTTTTCACACTCTGGTCAAGTAATCTATCCATCAGGGCACATATGGGATTCTGATTTGGAAGAGCCAACGAGGGTGAACGTCCAACAAATAAAACAGCCATTTCCTCATTTTACAAGACATTTCTCTTCGCTCTGTTTTTCTCATTAGCAACACACCTATGTGGTTAACTACATGTGTCTTAAAGGATATCCAAATGTACTTTGAGTTGGTAAAACGCACATTTGGAATATTCACTAACTACATTTGAAAAAAATAATTACCAATAAATGACTTTCCTTACATTTTTTTTTGCATTTCTGTAAGAAAGTAAATAGTATAATGTACAGAAATTTCTGAAAATTTATCACACTAGCAGAGGGATGCTGGTGAATAAAATACAATGAATCATTTCATGTTCAAGATAAAACTGCCAGAGATAAGTTTCTAAATAGATCGTAATCTAGAGTTGCTATGGGTAACCTACAGAAATGTTGAGAGAAGGTAATGACCATGCACGTGGTATAGAAAATATGCGATAAATATGATGTACAGATATTTTTATTTTAGAGCAAGGGCTTAGGCAGACATCCGTCACCCATCCAAGTTGGCGCCCTGAAGCGAGCAATTGCCTCATTTGGATACCCTGTTTTAAGAGACTTTAACAAGCAGGAGATAGGAAGTTATTTGAAAAGTGAAGCAAAATTACCATTTTGGACACCCTACTTTTGATTTCTGGCAAAGCCCCTGTTGTAGAGAAAGACAATTTTGCTCACCTCTACCGGGATTTGAACTTGTGTCTCTCTGGCTAATAGGGCCAGCGCTCTAACCGACTGAGCTAGAGGCTTAGGGCAGAAGTTCGCAGAACGCTCCCAAATTTTCATGTAAAATAAGGCGCAGAAATCTTAATCTACATGAAACACTGACACAGGGTAATTAATTTCACAGATAGAAATGTTGTAAAATGTGTATGAAAACCATAATACAAAGAATATGAAGAAATATGTTTTGAGTCCACTATGTATTACCATATATGCATAATACGTTCATATAATACGGTACACAGACTAGAGAATTAACTTAAAATATTTAGAAAATTAAAAACTTTTGTATCAGAAGCCTTCACAAGCAAAACAGTACTTTATTTTCAACACAATGTTTCTTTTTTCAATGTTGTCCGATAAAAAATGACAAAATAAAGCAGTTTTTATCTATTTATTTTTAACTACATGTAATTAAACACTTGTTGGAGAATGCCCAAGAATCTTCTAGATTTCACATTGAAGTCAATCCGAATCCCTGTAATGTCCCATAAATCTGTAAAATTACCACTCCAAAGCAAAGTAAATGTTTGGGTGTGATATCTGTACAATCAATACACTATTGGCTGGTAACTTCGCTGAGACAACAACAACCCAAGCGTTCCCACGGTGATGAGAGATGAGGTGATGCAACAACAACACCATGGACAACTTGGTAAACATTACAAGCTGATGTCTCAATCAGATATGATCTTATATAAATGTTTCTGAACATTGAAGCAATGATGATTGAATTTAATTTACAGCGATCAAAGTCTTAGTTTAGTTTAGTCTAGTCCAATACACTGGAAATAGTTTTTGATATGCGATGAAATGGATAATAGCTTTAAATGTTTAGGGGGAAAAATTTTCAACAGTTTTCGAAAAACAGAAGCAAACAGTACCTTGTGTTTGACCCAAAGGCATTTTCCATCCTAATGAAAGATAAGCTACTAGAAAATAGTAATGTCAACTTTATATCAGCAGCAAAAAATATTTTATTTTTTTTTGTCCATAAACATTTTAGTCACTTGTTTGTGACTTTGCTAGGTTTGCCAGTCAGCAAAACTTTTTGCTTTCTGAATAAAAGACCACACAAAAATTAAATTTCGACAAATTACCATAGCTGAAATTAAACATATTCAGTTTTTATAAGCTCTGATTGATTGTTTGTTTGACCCAAGGTTTTACACTGTAATGGCCCCCTTAGTTTCTGAGGGTACCATCCAATATTTTTCAAACATAATAAAATCAGGTTAAATTGTGGTCACTCTGAGTTTAATCACATTTTTTTAAGGCAAGTAGCAGGCCAAAATAAATTATGAAAAAGTGCACATAACAGATGCTAGTTTTTTTTCGCCTTGTAAATAAAATTTTCCATTTACAGATTAAACATTTTCATACAATTGAATTATGAAACAATGAAACACATGCAAGTCTTTGTTACGAGTGTAAATGTCGCTAATCTTTGAATGATATTAGTAGTGCCGTGGTAGTTTACTCTATAACTAGGTCTGGCATTGTACCAAACTAATGCCAGATATGTTGTTTGCATAACGGTCTGAATGACAAGATGACAGTTACCAGGCTGATGTTTCCAAGTAGAAAACATGTACTTGCTGTGTTTAAAATCAACACGAGAATTACACTGTGAAAACAAAGCCAGCAATTCTTCCACATGCTCTAGAATGGGTATTATTCTTATGGTGCCATCTGCGAAAGAGTAAGAAAGGAAAGACCTACATGCACAAAAACGAGGGCAAGGTTGTTACAAACTCTTGGATAATGTTAACGAGGGCTATAGGAATAAGGTATCACATCTGATACCTGTGTTACGTCATCACAACCATGACCTATTTTTTCCAAACGGACCCACATCAAGCCGCAAAATAGGTCGAGAAAAAACAGAACATGTCATAGCTTGTTTACTACTATGTATTGAGATCGTGCCCACAAACTTGGCAGCCTCATTAATGACAAAAAACACCAAAAAAACACCAGTATTATGCAATTATTGGCACTAAAGAACGGGACTATCGGTACTTTTAAAACATTTTTATTATAGAGAAAGAAACGTTTGCTTGCCATCCACAGAGATTAAATTGTCTTGATCTTGATCAATCATCTTGTACAATATTCCGTTAACTTAAATTCGTCCACATGTTCTGTCTTTTAGAATTACTGAATATATGGAAAGAACTTAACTAGAACTTTATATTCTAGATGTCAAGGTAGCCAGGATGGAAATAAGAGGTATTGTGAAAATAGTTTTGAGCACCAACATTGACATCTACTTTTTGGTACTTTTTTAAATGAGGAATTGAACCTCGATGTTTTTTTGGTCTCCTTATTAAAGTTATAAATATTCTCTCAATATTTTTATCTTCCGGCAAAAAGGCAAAAATCCAAATGCTGTATTTAACTATTAAGAATTTTCTGCCAAAGAACTTGCAGGTCTCACTATAGTTCTGGTAATGACCTTTGCCTGCCCACCTTTCCTGGGGGTCACTTATCTCGGGATCATGTGACACAGATGTAGGTCTGATCAGTTCTTCTATAAACAACATACTGTCCTTCTATCATATCTCCACAGGATGACAAGAAAACGCTCTCTGGGGCCTTTGGTCATTATCAAAGAACAACACTTCCTCTTTGAACTTGATCTGCACAGTTCCCGAAATAATCTACGTCAGTTTACACGATCCTGCTGCCATGAAAGTGAGCCACCTCGACTTGATAGGAGCTAGACAAGATACGACGACGGCCATGTATATGTACTTACAAGAAAATGCCATATCATATAAATATACAATGTTAAACATAAGGAAGGTGATATCTGACCAGTACTGACCAGTGTCCATCCCCTGGTCACTGATCTGTAAACACTGGTGATTAGGAAAACAGCTGGACCAAGCTGGCTACTGTAAGCTTAACACATTTAACTACTTTCAAATAGTTATATATACCAGCTCAATACCTTGCCCAAGTGTACAGCCTTGGTATCATTTATTAATCCACATTTTTCTTACCAAATAAGTTTTTTGATGCTTTGGCCCAACATTATTTAAGGATTTGTACTCATTCGTTATAAATTCATTCACAAACAAATACCACACTGCCATTCGAGTGAAATAACCTTAAGTACGGTGTTAAACCCCTATCAAACAAACAAACCATGAATACATAAACCAGAATCATTTTTTAGTCGTGCAATTTTATAGAATAACACTTTCTTATGAGCACCCAAGAAAGATTTCAAATCAGATTTTAAAATGATAAACCAAGATTGCCAAGAATTGTCTTGGATACTTGAGAAAAAAAAAGAAGACATTTAAAGGCCTTGAATTATAAAAAAATGTTTTGGCTTTCAAAAAAACTGACAAAGATTCATAAACAGCTGTGAATAATTTAAAATTCAATTTTAAAATTTCAACATTTTTAAAATCCCTTTTATTTCTGTTCATTTCTGCTTGTTTTTTGGTGAAAGGTGTATGTATCTGCGGAATATGGCCCTAGATAAGTACAAAATCCAATTGATAACAAGGTGCACAGTAATGTATATTCTGTTTCTATTTTATTTGAGAAGCCTGTCTCTAATTCAGACCTAAATCCAGATGGCGTATGTCAACAAATCAGTCTAGTCTCCATCAAGTCGAACCACATCGAAAATTAAAGTTTCCATGTTGAAAAGACAACATCTGTAGTTGATGGAAACCAGATTTTTGATTCCAAAAACAGATCAAATGGAAAGTGGATTAAATATCTGATAAAATTTCAAAATCAATCTTGAAAATTATCATTTCTGTTTTGTCTTGTCTCTTGATAAGTATGACTTGAAACCTTCCTGCTGTTTGAGTATGATTACTTATAAACTTTGCATTAGGATGGGTTTCTTTATCCTAGATTCATACAAGATCCTTTTACAAAAAAATAATCTCCCAAAAGAGTGATAAGGCAGTAGGATTATCTTGAAACTGAACAACTGGAGAACAGCTGGCAATGGACAGAACAAAGACAAGGAAACACAACAAGGCTGTGTTGAAAAAAACTTCAACTAC
This sequence comes from Mopalia kennerleyi, assembly GCA_034783855.1. NCBI lineage: Eukaryota > Metazoa > Mollusca > Polyplacophora > Chitonida > Mopaliidae > Mopalia > Mopalia kennerleyi. Next base: position 10,655 of record JAVFBX010124769.1, read on the forward strand.
AAACAGATTTTTGAATTAAAAGACTACACCAACAATGCTGATCTGAATCTGTCTGAATCTGACTTTTATTGATCAATCAGTTTGTATCTAGTAGATAAATCATAAAGTTGAGACTTTGTTCCAGTATAATGCAAGTATAACAGAGCAAAAATTAATAATATAAAATTAGAAGGCCGAGTGGCTGAGTGGTCTATGTGGCTGGCATTTATTGCTGGTGATTCGGTGCCCTAATCTGAGAGTCGTGGGTTCAACCTGCAAAACTTTCTGAACTAGAATCTGTTCAAACTAAGAAAGTGTAATCCTTAAATAAGGAAAATACTGTAGTATAAAATTAGTCTGGCTGCTTTCAAAAGTCAAAACATATTTTCCCAATACAAGAGTTTGGCTTGCTTTAGTCTTGGCCTGCCCCTTGGCTGTGTCATGCCTTGGTACATTTATATATACTCCTCTCCTAGTTATCTCTCAGCCAATTAGCACCCCACAGAGTCATATCATCAAAGATGCTACCAGATGATTCCTGGGTAATAGCAGGATAGTGCAGGGGTCACTTATAAACAGTATTTAACATAGATTTTATCCTATCTCTAATGATAATCCATATGTCCCAAAAAAATATGGTAAATATATCATTCCAGAGGTCAAAAAATTTATACCTGTTTAATCACAGTAAAGTGCGTGTTATTACATAGGCAGATGTGGAGGGTTTTTGATAATGATCAGAAACTTCGTTAATGATTATAGCACTAATGGCCCTAACGATTTGATGGCAGTCATTAATTTTGTACAAAAACTAAATCTGTTCAAAAAAGATGTTTATTTCTGCTTCTTTTCATTTTTTTTAAAACTATATAATTATAAAAAGCAAATATATCCCAGCTTTTTGTCTGAATCTGGGTTTTTGAAATTCTATATACGAGGTTAATATGTCAAATATGTTATTTTATTCATGGATATAACAGGATGTTCACAGGAAAATAAAATGACATCAGGACAACAGAAAAATGACATCAGGACAACAGAAAAACGCCCATTAGCCATGAAAAATCAAATCAACAACTGCAGCAAGACAATAGAAAACAAAAATTGTCCACCGGAAAGCAAATAAACATATCGAAAACAGAAAACAAAGATTGTCCATCGGAAAGCAAATCAACGTCCAGAAAACAAATTTTCCACAGGAAAACAAATCAACCCCCCAAAAACCCAGAAAGTACAAATTTCCTATTTAAAAGTTCCTGGGCAATTTCATAACAACTGGAGTGCTACCATACCTCTTTAGGTCTATCTATGCCAGTTTTTAAACTTTTATCAGGGCTGTCTGGGTCAATCCAAACATATAAATATCGTAGCTTATTTTTTGTCTGTCTAATGGGTGATGTTTAGTGTATCATAGCCACCATAGAGTAAAACAGAGCTGGTCATCAAGAGGGAAAGAGAGTGGTAAAACATGTAAACACCCGGCTAACATCAGCGATAACAAGACTTTTGCTGGACATCACAGTGGTTCTTAAGCCTTTACTACCGGGCCTTTAGAAGAGCTAACTCATGGTACATCAACCATCTGGTAAAGGTTTATTCCTCAAGGTTCAGGAAGCTAGCAGTTAGACACATAGGGCTCTGACTGGGTTACCAGGGTCAGGGCCCCGGTACACAATCTATTCTCAATTCATATTAAAGCTTTAATGCTGATTTCATCAATGGTAGCAAACAGCCATAGACAAAATCTTTAATTATAATACCAGAAAATCTGACAATTGTAAAGTTTATCAATAAATTAGTTTTGGAATTTAAGGATCAAACATTTCGTTTTGAAATTTGGTGGACGAAGTTGACACCTGGAAGCAATTCCCTCTTCCCCACTTATCTGATGTATTGCTAACCCATTGCACTCCCATCTCTTAGGTTGGTTGACCAGATCATGAACATTGGTTTTTAATAGCTCCCCTACCATCCTACATCCAAGAACATATTAAGGTACATGGGTTCTTTAAGAAAATAGAATTAAAGAGAACAGAATGTCACAGAAAAGTTTGCCGTTCTTAAACTATTGTTGATTTTGCAAATTTACCAATAGTTCCACCATTATGAATTATGTAAAAAATTTCACACAATGTTTTGATTGCACTTTTTTTGTCAATAATGCGTCCTCTTGCCTTTCTCAATAACTACATACTACCCTAAATCATCCCCAAATTCATCCATAAAATGACTATGTTAGAAGCTATTTAAAAGACTTGGAAATTGTGTCTGAGAGGCAGAAGAAAGCATCTACATTGGTCAGAAAACATAAATTTGTTCATATAAATAGTGTAAAACTATTTTAACAAAATAAGACACCAGAAACATCTTCATTTCCAGTTTCAAATGACCTATCAAAGGGTATTAGATTAAGTTTGCACAATATACCCATGATTTTACTGTAGACCTGGTTGAATAAAGCAATTTCCATCCCATTAGTAGATTTGAAAGCATCAAGGTTAATGGGGAAGATGCTTCAAAAATGCACTTACATAGAAGTGAAACATGTTACATATAATTACAACCCACAGTACAAGAATATCTTCACGTAAGACAAAGTCAACAAGTGTATATGAATGATGAAGCCATGGTTCATTCAGTGCTTGGAAGTTGGCAATATACTATATTTACAACTGCTTTCTCCTGCATTGGGGATGAGGAATGAACATGTACTGTTTCAGCAGGTATATAAACTAAACATGGAATGACAGACCCACCAGGATATGAATGTACCGAAAACTCTTTTCCTCAAAACAAGACAAAGCTGAATCCTGATTACAGAATTTGATATTTTTAAACAAACTACCTGCGATAACGTTATCTGAAAAAATATTGTAAAAGCCAAGACAGCAGCGAGTTACAAAAGAACATATGTCCCAATGCCTTGTCTAGTCTAAGTTTTATACCCTAAATCACCTCAAATTCGTCCATGGAATTACCATTTTGGAAGCCATTTAAAAGACTTGGGAATTGTGTCTGAGAAGTAGCAGATGAATTTTTCAGTTTGATAGTATCAACATTTCTCAGAAAACATGAAGTTTTTTGATTACATGCTGTTATATTGTCACAACAAGCAAAGAAGTAAGGATTAACGAAATTTGAGGGTAACATCCCTCTAATCAATTCACACCCTATCTTAGAAGAAAAAGATATAGGTGTAAAAAACTATAAAGTGTGTAGTTTCTGACATTCAGTGGCAGCTTGTATTGGACCCTGTTGTCTTGTGAGGAGTATTTTACCACTTCATCATATTCGTTTGTTTGATAGGGGTTTAACATTGCACTCAAGGTTATTTCACTCAAATGATTGTGCTAGCCCAATGGGCAGAGAAACCACAGAATCACAGAAAGACTAATCAGTTTTCAATCCTGTTGCTGCTTATAGCTGTGAGAGGACCACGGCAATTCCAAGCTCCGTCCCAACCACCTAGTTTAACTTTTAAAGTGTTTAATATGGACAGGCCAGCAGAGGATATTTTAGAACTTCCTCACCAATATGCCTTTTTTGTTTGCAACAATACCATTCAAACAATAAACTTTTTAGTCTCTAAAGATATTATGCTTATTGAGCAGAGAAAATTTTCTAAAGACTTAAACAGACTGTAAAATAATACCAATTATTTCATTAAATTGTTCAACTGTGTTCAATTTACATCACTCACAGCCATAAGAAGCCATTGTGAAGTATGCAGCCATCTTGGATTTTATATTACACCACTTTTCATCAAAGTACCTGACATTCAATTCATCTAGGTCTTCTTCCATCTCAGCTGGGAGTTTTATTTTTAGCTTTAGAGAAGGTAGGATCCCATTCTGGTTTGATGTAAACCCGGGATTCTTCATAGGTTATGACTGATCTACACAGTGGATGACCTCCATTACCCAACAGATGTAACATTGCAAAATTTACCAGATAATACTGAAACATCCCAACTCCCCCCCCCCCCCACCTCTCTGCCCCCACACTTGGCTCTCCCATTTCTAGTCAGACAGAGCTCCTAACACATATTAATTTAAATGTTTAAATGCCATCAATTGTTTCATAAGAGAGATTTGAGCTTTGTTAAATAGAGTAAAGCTATAATTTCCACAGCAGACATTATCGATATAGTTAAGGCATTTACAAAATACTGCCATTGTTTGATTTGATTAAACAATTAAATATTAAATCATGAGTACTGATATTAACAAAAGTATTTCTTCAGAAAATATGATATTAATTTTTGTTTTACAATTTAAAATTTGCTAAATGTTAATTTAATTCTTGTTATAAATGAATGGAGGAAATTTAAATTTATTTTGTAAAACTACAAATTTTCAATAATAATTTTTTAAATGTATTTTAAGCTTATATCATGTACCTGGGCCTTTTTGCACATCAAAGGGATGGTCAGTCCAAACATACACAATACTAAGCAATCATGTCTGTGAAAATGATCCGAAGCGACAAGCTTTGAAAAAACACCTGTGCATCTGACAGGTATAAATGTCTGCGCTTCATCCCTTACCTGAAATGTTTTTACAAGCAGCGAATAATTTATAGTCTAACACGATCATCAGTCAATCTGACCCAGTTGGACTAGAGCCACAAATGTTTGGAAACATAACAGGAATGTAATCGAGATACTATAGAGAAAATATAGGGTTTTGATTGGGGTTTAACTTCATGTATTTCACTTATATGAGGATGGATTATCTATTTGAAACATTTCCTAGTTTGCTTAAACATGGTGGAAAGCTGTAAAGAAACTTTGTAAAAACCATCCCCCCCAATATTGCTCAAGCCACAGTGTGTAACTCGCTCCTATTCATATACCGTACCTGTGGTTCAACCATTGTCAGACAGACTCGAACCCATGAATGGTACATCGAAGTAATATTAGTAGGCAGACAAGCTAAGCTTTAAACTGTGGTAGATGTCAATACAGAAAATCAGTGCCACAAAAACTTCAACCAAAACGAAAGGGAGGTTAAAGCTAATACATTTTTATTATAATAGAATTGTTTAATTAATGCTTACGGTCATATTGAAGGGTATTTCAAATATATGATGAAAGATAGTCCACTTCTGATACCGCCTCACCTAAATATGGTGAAAAACTACGCGT
>JAVFBX010124880.1:0-15777 GCA_034783855.1 Mopalia kennerleyi
TGCTGGTGTCGGTTCAGTCTGCCTGGCAAACAAGAGTGTCTCCAGGGTTGTCCCCCTTCCACACTTCCTACTGAAATAAATAGGAAAACAGTTTGTACAGGTAAGTCGAGCATTTCTCTTATTTTTCTATGTTGATTCATTTGTTCACTCTCTCACCTCATTCAGAAACAAATCATCAGAAACTCAGTTGAGTTCACTCCGTGATTTGATTTCGTGTACTTACGGTCTTGCTGGACCCCTTGGGATCAAAATGAACCAAATTTTTGTTATCGCTTAGATTAAAAGTTCAGTATTCAAACTATATGTCGGGGAAAAACATAAATCGAAATTATATTTACAAATAGTTCAATTTAAGCCTATAATTTAGCTTCCCCATGATCAAGTATACAAATTGCCTATTTCTGGCACTTCAGTTTTAAGCATACACTACATTTTCCATGGCGCATTTCTAGAAAAATATTCATGGTAGAGACTTCTAATTTGTAGCATTATAAAGAGCACGATGTGATCTAGTAAATGTGTCAATTTTTATAAGTTCGTCCTTGATTTTTAAATGTTTTCTGAAAGTTGGATTTGACATTTTTATAACACTTTTCAAGGTGGGATAGACAAAAAAATCCACTGTGATCGATCTTATCAAAATTTTTGAAAAATGAGGCCCGGTTTACAAGTTCAAGGACTATTGTACAATGTCAACCAATCTATTGAGTCTTATCGTTATTGTACTTCGAGAAATAAAAATTGAAAAATTCAGTCTATTTTTTCATGTAGACATTTACTAATTTTGAAATATTTTTAGAAATAATAACTGGATTGTCACAACAGTCATAAATATGTAATCCTGTGTATTCAAGCTTTCCAAAAATATATACATATATATGGTTCAGATTTATACTCTTCTGTATAATAGACTAAGTACAGCAGGTGTTCTGAAAATCGACCAAGGGGTCCAGCAAGACCTTAACCAGCTTTGACAATTTTTTTACGAAATGGTCTTCCACGAGAAGAGAATTATTATTTATTTTTAAGAAAGAATTATGTTTTCTTGACAGACTTCTAGTATTTCTAGCTTTAAGCTTGGTGTCACTGTCTGTGTTCCCTTATGACGAATATAGTAGATGCGCCAGACGTGTATAGTTTTGATCGAACTTGGTGGCACCCACCAATCCGATGAAACCAGTAATCAAACCGTGTTAACTCCTATCTGTCTACATTCCATATTTTTGTCTCACAGGGTTTAACAAGCTACATTTGTTTCCCCCTGTTAATAATAATAATTGGATTTTCACCACATTCACATATATGTAATCTTGAGTTTCCAAGCTTTCCAAAAATATATTCATATATATGGTACAGATTTCTATTCTTCTGCATAAGAGACTGAATACAACAGATGTTCTTGAAATTCGACCAAGGGGTCCAGCGAGACCTTAAGTCATATCGGGTGTATTCACCGACGGCTTGAACTATATACCTATCGCTTCAGAAGCCTTTCTGGACTGATGGCAGGGACATGCAACGTTATAGTCTTGGAACTTTCAATCTATACTTCTATAACATGTTCGTTTTGTGTTCATTTTGTTACATGTTACGAGTGGCTTTTAGGGAGTGGTTTCCTTCATCCATTGGGCGATACACCATACCATGTAAGTGGAATGACCCAGAGTAGCCTACAACGTATACAGCATATATTTAACGAGCGAACAAATAAACGACAAATTTTCGATTGATGAATAAGTTCCAGCTATAACGTATGTGGGCAATGATAAACTCAGCAAGAAAAAAGTTTGTCATAACATTTCTTTCATCTAAGGACCCGAGTCTGTGGCTTAGTCGGTAACGTGTGCGCTTACTAATCCTACTTCGATGTACCGTTCACGGGCACAGACGACCATCAGTCACAATCGCAGGGGTGGTTTTTACGAGGTTTCATCTCGGTTTTGCACTGAAATTGAAAAGGAACGGTGTGAATTAGACGATCCGTCATCATATAAGTGAAATAACCTTGAGTACAACGTGAAACCCCAATCAAACATACAAGCAATCTTTTATGTAATGGTGCATTTGATTAAAAATGCCTCTGTCATACCTCCATGACGTGCGGATAAACTTCTTGGTCTTAAACCATGACCTTTCTTGTGATATTAGGTAAATTACCGAAAATTGTTAGGTCGCGTCTCCGGGCAAATTACAGCTGTATAAACACACCAGGGCTATGCTATGATGTCACGCAGATGTAGATTAGTGCACATCCTTTGTTAAAGATACTAACAAATATAATTGCATTTTATGTTGTCCCAAATTACATGCACATTTTCAATTTTTTTTTAAACAGGCGGCTTTGTTCGTAACTGTGGCAAAAAGTAGTGCGCCGCCTCGTGGCTTCCTGGTAAGATAATCGGGGTGCTTGTTGGTTACAAAATGATACTGGTAAACAATGAAGGCCTAAGCGTCCCCTTAGTAAACACACTGCTATACTGCAAACAAATATTACAAATTTAGGGAATATTTTACACAAAATTTGAGAGAGGAAAAGAATTTGTAGTAAACATCAGCCATCTTTGTTTGAAATAAAATTCGTGTATATTTATTGTGAGCCTAGGTATAGTTCCTAGAGGAATAGACTGTTATTAAACACATTATTACTTGTATTTTGTATTACATGTCATAAAATCTCTCTTTCCTATTGACATAATTTGAATATATAGTCACCATACACAAATTCTTCCCTCTGGACAGGAAACCAAACAGAAATGTTTTGAAAGAGAAGCTTTTTGGATTGAAACTCTTCGAACGTTGTTTATCCACTTGGCTTCAATTGGGAACCAGGTAAAGGGTCTAGGAAATTTCTTTTGTATTCCAATATAACTAACCTAGCTGCCAGTTTGTTTTCTTATACATGAATATGATAATCTTGCATCTAAAATGTCTACTTTTCTCTCACAAAGACCCATTATAGCATATAAGAGAAACACAAAGGACCTACTGGTTAAGGCGAAACTTCACTCTGTGTCAGGTTGTAACACTCATCCTTAACGGATATATTCATTGGGAAATCTGGATACCGCTGAAATACTAGTTTGTAGGCTGATCTATGCCTTACCTATGCCGAATTTGTTGTTGGCTACATATTTTTCACATATTTTATATACAATGTCAATGGCCATTTCCTTCTCTCGAGATGTCTGTAGGTTACCCATATTAACTCGAGATAACGATCCTCAAGCAAACCGAGGGTTTGTCTGGAGCATAAGATGATTCATCGATTTTAACTAATCAACATCCCCGTGCAAGTGTGATTACTGCATAGACATATATTAAGGACATGAGTTAAATTCAACAAACACATAGAGTTCATCCAAAAATCTCAAGGTAATTCTTTGACATTTCTACCAGTGAATAAAAAATTAAAATAAAATACAAAACTGAAAAAAATAAATAATTAATAAGAAGGACAAACGACAACAATTTAACAAAACACAACAGCCAGAAACTGACAATTACTTATGTTCTAATGTTCAGTAAGTGATTAGTTCCGTGTTATAAACAGTTGTTTAACTTGTTATACCCTGCGAGTGCAAATAATCTATACCGGTTATACATTGAGTGGAAATACATTCCGGAGTCCGCATCCATGGCTGCATATCACGGCATAGCTATAATGCCATGGCATTAGATTGTGTAACACCCCTGGTTGTTTGCCTGTTTCTCACACACGTCATTATTTATTTAGTTTCGGTGACAGTTAAATAACTTTATAAACATTGCACTATCCCGAACGGGACATGTCTGAGTGATTATATCGTATGGAAAATAAATGGATGCTGATAACAGGAAATCACACACCCTTTAGCGTATTAAATATGATACGGCGTCAGGCTGTTTAGATTGGGTCGCAGTCTATGGGAGTTATGTCAATACAAACCGTGAACCATTCAACTAAACAAATGGATACTCGACCTAGGATTATGTCAGGTGCACTATGGATTGATAACAGCAATGCAAGTTGAAGCCCCTTTTGAATCGCCCGGAAATGTCCTGTAAATGTCGAATATCGCAAATCATTGTTAAACATCCGTCAATAAAACAAAAAAACAAAACAAAAAACACAGAAACCGAGCGTTATTGAATCTTTTGTTATGACTTTTGTTAGGAAGAAACGGTTTTTATATTAAAGCAACGGTGTCCAACCATACCCACCTGTACTTCTTTGCGATAATGAGTTATGAGCCCACGAGCCGACATATTGATAATATTTCTGTGGCAGTATATATATAAATATATCCAGTACTAATAAATAGGTGGAATCAAGGTTAAGTCAATACCCTATGCGTCTGTAAGCGTTAGCCTGGTTTGTGTGTTTGTTTGATTGGGGTTTAACGTCATACTCAAGGGTATTTCACTTATATGACGACATACCAACCTATTAATGGGTGTAGGAAACCACCCTCGACACAGCAAAGAAAGACAAGATGGAACAAATACAGGACGCAATACAGACAGAATCTGCACAAGTTTTATCTGTAAAGCCTTCAAATTAAATATCTGTCTATAAAATCACAATTTGAAAATGGCTTATAGATTTCCTAGAAATGGTCTCAACGATGACGCCTTCTGATCTGAGCAATCAATAATTTCAGGCTTCAAGCAGACAGTGTTATTTGAACAAAACCAAATACACATCTACAGTGCTCATTGCCCCAGGGTCTAATCAGGATGTGCTAAAAACTTCCTGATCTAAAGATTGGGCAATGTGCTTTTAATATATTTCATTTCATTCTCCCACCATTATTATACAAATTCACGTCGTACGTGGTGGAATAAAGTCCGTATGATGGTCGTGTTATATTTCGTTTATTAGTTACTGTTGAGACCGTTGCAAAGCAGTTAATTGTATATTTTTAATACAGAGAGACAATTAGGAGAGAGATAATACAGAGAGACAATTAGGCTTGCATCAAACACGGTTTTCTGTCGAGTCGGGCCAGTGCTCCAACGAACTGAACTATACAGTGGTGTATTTATCTGTATGGCGAATTAAATGTTTGATTGGGGGTTAACGCCATAGTTAAGGTTATTTCACTCATATGACGGTCTGCCAATACAATGGGCGATGGAAATCACCCTTGACATTCACTATAAACACACAAAGACAGAAAAAACAGGACAATCACAGGACGCACAACGAAGACATCACAATCAGATCAGCTTCATGTTGCCCCTTAGCTCTGGGAGGACCTAGCATCAGGAACCCCCCTCCCAACCATGCCCATATTTGGTGTTAGTAACATTTTTTTCCCATATCGGGAGCCGATGATTCCTTCGGGTTAAGATCGTCGGACTGACAGAAGCGCGAAGGTTTGAGTTGTTTTATCTTGTTCGTTAATTTTGTTTAACTGAAGTTTGGGAAAACCAATAAAACAATTGGAAATGGGTGGGTGGGTGATGCATGAATTTGTGAGACAACTGAGAGGGCAAAACATTGTTGTTTCTCAAATCTTCGAAATTGTTGGGCATTTAATGGTGTGCTCAACGGCATTTCGCTTATATGACGGCGATTTAATAAAAAATGTTTTCCAAGCGATATATTTTGTGTTTTTATATATAAAGTCAAGAGAAATAATTCTCAGCAAGCTGTGGAAAAATACTTCGAAAATATAATTTTCTGCGTCGTAATGGGCTTAAAAAAATCAACCCAAATTTTCAGCAAGAACTTAAAGCTATTGACAGTTTAAGCAATCGGTGAAGCTCGTCGAGAAGGCCCTAACTTTCTCTTTCCCACACGAATTTCCCACTTTTTATGAGGCTGTCACTTTATAAATCAGTTGAGACCTTTACGGACAAAAATAATACTTAGACATCTAAGCCTATGTCGACCTATTAGTGTTTGATTTAGAATCCCTTACCATCATCTACCAGTACCAATCGCTTACCGCTAATTTTATCAAACTTTCTTTCGTTTTCGGTATGCCGCAAAAAAGATGGCGTCTACTGCATGGTACCTTATTATAGAAGGAAATATACGATTCATTCTTCAAAAGAAGTGGTTTGTTTGTTTGATTGGGGCTAACGTCGTACTCCAGGGTTTCCACTTGCCAGCCTGCCAGCCCAATGGGTGAAGGAAAGCACCCTCGACACCATTGACAACAAACATAGACAAGACAGGACAATAACAGGACACAATACAGACACCACAAACAGATCGTCTTCCTGTTCCCCTTTAGCTCTGTGTTTTAGTGTTTTTAGTTTTCATTGAGGTGCACTATAATGTGTATAATGTATTCCAGATAAAACATCATATGATGTTGACGATAGCACGTTAGCTGACTGCCTGTACATTACAAGTAACCCGAGAAAGTGCGAGAATAGCCAATCGTGCACCTAACTCATAGTTTTGCAAAATGTTTGTTTTATTTCATTTTTGTTACTTGTTACCAGTGGGCCGCGGGATGAGGATTCCTTTATGTATTGACCGAAACGCTACCATAGTGAGATGACCTAAAGTATGGGTCAAATGAACAAACAGATAAACCAACAAATTTCAAGCTGTGAACAAGGATGAAAATACCAAGCGAAGCGTTATATGTATGGCCCTGTAACGATAGTGTTAAGGCATATAGACTATGACAACTAAGTCAGACAAAGTATTTTTCTTGGCATTGCGTTCACGTATTGGTAAACGCTGAAAGGTTAAATAAACAAAGTAACAATGTACAAAATCCCTGAAGCAAACACACAGATTTACTTAACACTCAAAACCACATATGAGATTAGCTAGGGAACGAAAGTTATCGAGAATAATCTATTGTACACATCATGAAGTAAGCTAGATTTAAACACTAGCATTCTGTATGAGGGAGAGGGGAGAGGAATGCGGACCAGTCTATCGTGAGGCTGACAAACGTACAGGGATTCATCACAGGTTGAGGAATGTAATTTAAAAAAAAAGTGTTATAAAATGCATTTATATTATTTGATCCCACTGGTACAGGGATGACTATTAATAAAACAAAAACGACAAATCGTCAAACTCCCAGAGATAAGTATTTAACTAGATCCTAATGTCGAGTTGTGCCTTAACCTTTTTATGCATGTCTTTTGAAAATCAGCTAGATTTTCTTCTGGGTTTTTGTTGCAAAAAAGCTTGGAACACGACCGAAAATTACAAGTATGTACACATTCGCGAACCTCACCCCCCTCAATCGCACAAAAAGTTTAGGCAGATTGAAATTCATCGCAGTTCAAGTAGCAACTTGAGGCAGAAGAAACCTAGCTCTTCGTTCGCATAATGCCCCTTTTGTGCATCACGGTAGGGTTAGTCTATTGCCATTTTCACGCACATTCAAAAAAAGAAAAAGACATAAAACGAAAAGAAAAGAAACATCACCCATGCGGAAAACATTTATAATGTCCACAGGTCTCAATGAATCTTGAATAGAGGTCAAATCATAAAATACATAACTAAATGGTAAATCGGCTCTTGAATTTCTAATGTAAGGGAGGTAATAGACAGAAAGTAAACATATTAACAAGAGCCCAACGAGAAGAACAAGATGAAAATTGAAAGTAAGTTTGAATGCTTGATTAACGTTTTCATAATAACATAATGTATTAATGAAATAAAAGTTGATGTGTAATGTTATTATCGATTTTACCTCAGGTATGTCATAACAAATTTTAGTGATGTGTAATTATTGGAAGCTAGTCATAGAGAACAATGTAGGACAACAATATACAAGCTATATTAATATTATATCAATGTGTATTCTTGGTTGTAATTTACATGTTCTTCAAAGTGTTGTCAGGTGCTACAGGAAGAGGTTCGAATAACAAGCTGAATAAATTTACAACGCTATTCCCAAGAATCCGCCCCTATAAGCCAGCTCGCTGTCTATATAAAGTCTCTCGCTCAGATATATTTATAGCAATATACAGCAGTATTGTTTCAATTGTCTTAAAAAACCCATTTCGATAACAAGAAAATAAATAATTATATACATCCATACATAATTTAATTTATCCCATAAATAAGTAAATTTCAGCTTAATACAGCCATGAGATAATTGTTTCATATCTCCACACGTGGGATACAGCTTTCCCACGCTCTGGTTGGTCACTTACTGTCCATTGATACAATTCAACCAATGAAAAACTACAACCTACACGGACTATTTTATTTTACAACATGCAAATGGCGTCTGCACTGTTCGAAACGACTGTGGCTGACCTGCAGTTTGGCGATCGCATCACATACACTATAAATGAACCTTTGACCTCTGCCGATGTGTTCGTGTAATAAAATTATCCGCTAATTTACGACCAGAAGTTTTACGCTTCTCTCGTCTTTCATCTGTCTTTAGATCCATTCAAACTTTCGTGCTGAAAGAGTGCAACGTCACGACCAGTCCACCGACCTAGATAAAGTCTTTAAATAGGTCAGTGGTCACGAAACAATTCGATGTCTTTGGAACTGTTCAAATGTCCCTGTAATGATTTGTTAATTTAATTGGTCAGAAATAATTGTCTGATATTGACTCGAAATAAAACTATTTTTTTTTCTTTTCTATCATATTTTATTTAAATAAATATTGCATTTCAACCGGCACTCTTTTCTGTTGATGTACTGAAAGAGTGCATCACTCGCGACGACACAGTTTGATGTCTTTGGAAGTATTCAAATGTCTTTTTAATGCTTTCTTCATGGATCATGACTATTTGTTCGATGTTTACTCGAGTTAAAACGAATTTATTTTACTCTTATATCATATTTCAGTTAAATAAATATTGCATTTCAACCGGCACTGTTTTCTGTTCCGCGGGTGGTGATCAGTCTGATGTACGCTTTACGCTGACCCAGATGTGTTTTGTACCAATGCGCGCTACTCGTTTCTCTCTTGACAGCGAAGCGAAAATATATATTAATTTCTGATTAAAATTGCTACAAAAAGCCATTTATGTGATAAATAGAATATCAAATTCGTTACCCGGATATCAAATTTATGTAACTCGGGTTGTAATTTTTCTTTATCTCTGCATGAAATATTTTGGGTTATCGCTTATTATTTTTATTAATATCGACATTTATCTGCAATTCTTTTGTGCACATATGTGAAATTCGTTTTCGCATATGTAAAATAAATGACTTTATTTAACATGTGTGGAAAAGAATAACACATATAAAAAGGATTCAACATATGTGGGGAAAAAAAAATTACATATGTAAAATAAATATTAATTTTACATATGTTGAAAATAATTATGTGAAAAAGAATTCAACATAAGTGAAAAAAAAAATATATGTGGAAATCTTTTACACTAACGTAACTAGCATGTGCTGTCGATTAACCTTTCAGTGGAATATACTCTTGTCGTCTTTGTTTTCTTCTTGAAAGACGATAGCAACACAAACGAAGGCTGGATACAGTCCGTTGCTCTTGGGTAGAAGTCGTTTCTCGGTATTTGTTTGATAAGTGGAACTCTTTTGTACATATGTTAAATAAAAGTTTATTTTACACCAGTGAAATTCTTTTTCACATATGTGAAATAGTTAGGTTTTGGGGATTTATTTTACTTATGTAAATAAGAATTTTTTTAATATGTTGAAAAGAATTCTGCATATGTAGAATACATTTTTATTTTACATATGTAAAATTGTTTTCACATAGGTGAAAAAGAATTGCAGGCATACATAAGTAAAATAAAAGTAAAACTATTTCGACATAATTATGTAGAATAAAGGTAGAAGTGATAAAACGGCTTGTCATAATCGACGTATGGATTTCTGACAAAAGTTGAGACAAATGACTGTCAATAATACACAATAAATATAGATCAATACAAAATAATAAATAAATCACTTAAGTTTTTATTTAAAAGTTGATTGGTTTTGAGTTTTTATGTAATATGTTTGTGGGATTGACCATAAATTTGTTTGGGTTGTGTTTCAGAATACCGTAACAGGGTTATTTCACGACAATGAATTTGGACCACCTGTCCGTTTATGGACCGGTTTAGTCACCCACAAAAAGATTGTTTGGTCTACACACCTTTTTCGAGTGAACTGCCATATCGCCCGCAGTCCTCTACATTTTTGGTTCAATAATTGTTTGGTGACCGTCACAATATTCAGTCCACAATGTGTATTTCTACACGGTCGTGTTATACAGTTAAAGGCTGTGCATTACAATATCACCCAATAAAGGGAAGTTATTCTTCTTGTCACAATGTAAATTCCGTCATATTTCGAGAGGCTTCACAATCTCATAACAGTATACTTTATAATATATAGTTATTTTGTTCTCCAACGATAAACAAAAGACGTACATGGAGGGATGGGTGTGCAAGTTCATGATGACAATATCCCTCTAAACAAATCGATTTATAAACTTAAAACATGCAGTTCTACAGTAAACAACGCACCAAAACAAAATGTTCTTCATCTATATTGCACAACAGTGCCGGAGACACAGCGAAAGATTTGTATAATGTATTAGTCGTTCAAACGGGAGTATAACAGCACAAGCGGTAAACACATACCAGACACTGTTTCAGATTATGTGAATATTACGTGCCGTCCTTGACATTGTCGCAAGTCGGCCGTTTAAGAGGTTGACAGAAAGTTGGATATTTCTCACCGCGAAAACCTGGACACATTTAAATTACCGGTATACAAACATTTTTCAAAGATTTACTAGTTTGTCGTCCAAAGGAAATAGGTCTCGGGTTAAGGGCAGTTTGTTTATTAAGTAACAATACTGTCTTTATTTAGCACTGGAGGAAGATAAACTTTCCAACAGTATTAAAACACCTTACATTTTATGTTTGTGCTTGTGTTGGAATAGATCCGCCGTCATATAAGTTTAAAAACCCTTGAGCACGGCGTAAAACACGAATCAATCAATCAATCCAAAGATAATAATTCATGTCTTGTTCTTTTATAATCTGATTCATGTTCGGTTTGGATCGTCTAAAATGTCAAAATGATGCAAATAATAGTGTAATACGTATGAATGTATTTTTTATTATAAATATTTTAGCTTAAGGGCTATATTAGTGTTTAATCTCGTCGTTATCTTAATATGAATAATCACTTGGCTTGTATATGTATAGATATGCCTTATATGATTGATGTACAGAAATTGACAAAAATGTATGCTCTTGTGAGGTTATGAAGTGAATTTCAGAATAGTTTTTAGTTTCTGAAAGTTTACTTTTGTAAGTGAAATAGCTATATTACATTCATTCAAATCTGTAAGTCACATGGGGTGATATGAGCATGAACACGACCGCCTGTGGTTTGGTAGCTGTAAAGATGTCAATCAAATACCATGAGTGCCTAATTGGCTTGACCAATTAAAATTAGTCCGTAAAACAGGCGCTTTCGGAAAGGTTAAAAAGGGAGAGAACTAGAGAAGAAAGAAAGAAAAGAGCTATGGAGATAGACAGGGATTTTCGGACAAGGTTTCTTCATGGAGGATAGACTGAAATCTACAGACATCGAGATGTGAGCTAAGTATTGGCAGCAATGAGCGGTTTTCAATCATTTTAAACTCAACGAACCGACTCGAAATATATTGCACAGGGACATTTTCTTTAAATTAAATTTTATTGAATACCTTTGCCAAGAATTAACTTGAAGCCATTCTTTAAGTCAAAGAGCCTTGAGCTTCGATGTCGATATGATATTACTCTCTTTGTGTTTACTTGATGGCACAATGTGTACAACTTATGAATAAGAAAAATAAACAAAAATTAAATCGTATCCAGTGCTATAGGTTTGGAGTTGACTTACAGAAATTAAACAGACATACGAAAAAAAGAAGATAAAGAGGTCAACTCTAAATTAGTTAAAATGTTAACTTACTCAAAAAATTATAGGACGGCAGACTTGGCATTCGTCAACGTAACAAAACAGCTAGTTGATATTCTACTTTGCTGCAATGTGAAAGCCTACACCAAGCAGATATTTATTTTCAAGTTCATAGTATTCGTGAGATTATCCCTCTTTGACATGTGTTACAGATTTGATTCCATTGAATTTCTACCGTGTCCAATTAAAACTAGTGTGGCTGTAGTCTTGAGTCTGGTTTTAGCTGTTTTATGTTTGTAATGGGATATTTGAGACAATTTCTCCTCTCACACAGTTATATAATATGTTGTGTTGAGCCTCGCAAACTGCACCTATATAGCCTGTTTCTGGTATGCATGTGCTCCGTAACAATTCTTTCAATATTTATAGAAGATGAAAGTTCAGGAAATGGCAGAGCATGCACGGACTCTAACGTTACATTGCTGTCTGTGTGACGAAACTGGGAGTATCGATGTACAAGCTAGAAAGTCCATTTCAAAGCACTTGTTCCATGAATAAATACTATAAAGTCTCAACACCGATGTACGACAAGACACTTCTTACATCAACCCGCGATTTATTGGCCAGCCTTGTCGTAGAAACTTTCAAGATACAAGACTTGTCGAAAGAAGTAAGCAACTGATCGAAAAAAAAGATTACCATAGTGACATTTGAGCCCATACTATTTAGTGTGAGATATGCCAACCACACAGAGAATTATTGCACGGTAACACTATACTGTTCTCTTCACTTGCAATATAAATGGCTATTATGATGAATGAGTTTCTTCCATCTTTGAAATACATCACCTCTAAAATATTTTCCTGGTTAATTAATATATATTGTTAATATATGCGATATTCTGACGTGCACGTGCACCCACCCGTTTTAACGAAGAGAGATAATGTTTTCGCTGTATAATATTTTATTCTAATACTATCTGTAATAAAATATGTATATGGACAACATGTCTGCAATACAAAGTTAATTGTTATTACTTATAATTTTATATTTTGCTCTGAGTTTATACTAAACTGATTGATTAATGTTTTTTGCAACATTCAGAGGTATTTCAACTATGCTGTGGCGGGAACAGGTTTATAATTGATTTATTTTTTATCCATATTAAAAGATAACTCCAATCAGTAGCACCCTTCGTCGTGAACACCAAAAAGAGAAATAAACTGAATAGGACATACATACATTAAAACTTTTAAATATGTCAATATATCATCTATTCAAATTTGTATCTAAAAATTGTAAATATTGTGTTTTACATTCTGTCAATTTTAATAGTTTACAATGATTCATAAAAAATAGATTTTAGGATACACACCGATCTGTTAAGAAATTTGGTGACATCATCGCCAGCAATGTTGTCACAACAAGTCTGGAGGTGGCTGTGAAAAATCGGTTTTGAGATACAGCTCAAAGTGTTTGTTGTAATCGAATTTCCGATACGGCGAGGTTGGTGGTTCGATATCCACCGAAGAGGGAGGAGATTTCTACCTCCATCCCTTCCAAGGCACCGAAGCGGTTCTCGAAAGTAACCGTCTCTGACACAAAGGATTTACTTGTTGTTGGCCCCGGAGAGAGGGCACTAAGGTCCGTGTAACGCTTAAGAGTTCAATTTTCGTTTCTTGCGTCCATAAAACTGAAAAACAAAAAGTTAGCGTTCAATTTTTGTTCGTTCTTTTTCAATTTGCAAAATAGAATTTAAAAATCGGACGTTTATTTTTCAACAGTCACCCTTTCAATTTCATTTCCTTCGAAATTTGTCTGTGATTTTGGCACAGCGCATGCGTGAATAGTTAACATGATTTCAAATGTGAATGAACCAATCAATCCGTTCTCGGGAGACTACCAGTTGACAGTCGCCAGCTTCTCGTTGACTGGACAAGCGCCCTGGTCAATTTTAAAGTTTAAAAAAAGGCCAATGGCAAAGAAACGTCCAACGCGCCTGTGCAGTCAACGAGAAGCCGGCGACTCGGTCATATTCTCATGAGAGTTTCTATAGTCCTATCTCGTGCGTTATGATAGGCCATCGCGCATTAGTTTCTGCCAATATTTGGGGTGACGTATGTCACAGACCAACAATTAAAAGAAGTGTAAAGGAAATGGCCCGGATTGTATTTTAGAATGGCCGGCGACTGTCAACCGGTAGGCTTCCGAGAACGGATGTTCACTAGCTAGATACAAGTGTATGTGCTTCTGACTCCCGCACTCTATAACCAATTACGCATGCGTTGTGCAAACATTTCAGACAAAATGTTGAAAGAAACAAAAGCGAAAGCGTCGCCTGTTAAGTGTAGCAGATCGTGTCTTCTGATTATTCGCTATAAAAATAAAAAATGAAAATTGAAAAATGAACGTCCGATTTTAAAATTCTTGTTTTATGTAACAGCAAAACAAAAATGAAAGGCACGAATTGAGCGACCGATTTTGACTTTTTAATTTTGCAAATTGAATAAGAAGAAACAAAAATTGAACGTTCATTTTTTTTTTTTTTCATTTCATGGACACAAGAAATGTGTCCATGAAAACTGAAAATTTAACTGTTAAGCGTTACACGACTGAATGGGATAGATTAAAAAAACCGCAGAATGCCAGAGGAAAAAGCCGATTAGTTTTCTAAATTTTTCAGTAGTGGCTGGTGTATGCGTCCGCCCAGGATGAAATCTTATAAGACTGATCATTCCATAAAAAATGTACACATAGGTCACACACAAAAAATTAATAACTCATACGTGAAGCTCACTATGCCTGGAACAACAAGACGTTGGTTAAACCGGATATGATCATATTCGGCCTACTACTCGTACGTCAAATCCGCTATGCAG
Organism: Mopalia kennerleyi; assembly: GCA_034783855.1. Lineage (NCBI taxonomy): Eukaryota > Metazoa > Mollusca > Polyplacophora > Chitonida > Mopaliidae > Mopalia > Mopalia kennerleyi. Next base: position 14,689 of record JAVFBX010124880.1, read on the forward strand.
ACTTCGGTATTTTGTCAAACCTGATGTACGCAAATTTGAAGAATCATTCGGAGGTCACAACCCGTTGAATTTGGTTCCCGACCCATAAGTCCAACACCGGTACAACCAATCATTTTGGACAAGGTTATGACGGCATTTAGTATAGCCAATATTTGAACAAATCGTATAACTGCCAGATGGGCATCTAGTTCTTTTTAAGAAAACCCGTGATACCAAAGACATGTGACCCGATCCAGCAAAATACGGACTAAGTCGCACAAAATGGAAATTAGGTTATTGGTGTATTTGAGAAAAACTTTGAATTACTTTTGAAACAATATATTATATGCTATAATATTTTTAAGACTGACCAAATTATAGCTTTTTATGTTTTATGTTTTATGCTTTTAGTATGACAAAGACGGGTTTTGTGTCGAATAAATTGTTTTTGAACTGGCTTCAAATTTGTTCATAGTAGATAGCTTTACCTTAAATTACTCTAACTTTGCCACAGTTGTTTCACTTTATTTTCGCTAAAATCTCAATATTGACCTGCTATGCCATTTTTACTCTAGCTCAATACTCAAAACAATGATTTGTAACTTATTCCGTATTTTGCTGGAGCGGGTCACATATGTGGAATTCTGTGTAAGCCAAAGCCGTTTAATATACTCTCCCAAAACGCAAAAGCACAAACAAAATTTAAAACTTTAAATTCTTCCAAAACTTTGCGTGATTGAGACATGAAAACATGATCATGTTATAATGTAAATATCCGATTATTGAATTTAAGCGCCTGATAGTGGCTGTTGATAGCACGTGACTTTTGTGTAACGCTGCACGAGAAAGGCGTAGGGAAAAACTTTGGGCAGTTGCACGTGCGAATCATGCCTAATCATTACGCGAGTTTAATGGGTATAAAAGACACATAGCTGTTCAATTAAATTCAGTCGTTAAATTGTTTCTCCAACCTGCTACGATATGCCAAGAATAGACGCAGCTACCCGGAACGTCGTCATTGAACTGTTAAGCGTTAAGCGGCGTTTCCATTTGTACGGACACGGATGCGGACGCGGATGCGGGTACGAAGAAGGTTGCGTCTGTTGTGTT
>JAVFBX010124990.1:0-15775 GCA_034783855.1 Mopalia kennerleyi
TCAGGTTAAAAATTTCTCACCAGATTCTACATACGGCGATTATGGTTCGAAAAAAATCTTAAACATCATGTACTATAAGATAAACTGTTATGTGATAAATTCATCATGGACATAAATGGATAAATGGACATCAATAATGAAGTGGGTTTTATTAAAAATTATAATAAACAAAATTAAAAATTAAATTTCTTGCCAGACGTAGGATTTCCATGCGACCCACGGCCGCATGATTTTCCAGGCGTGGACACAGGAGCTGTAAATAGACTGGTGAGTAGATCATAATACATATTGGCATCGTAAACGAGTTATGCAGTTAGGCTATATATATGCATAGACCAAAATGACGTCTTACCATCCTCATTTTCTTTTGGCCATGTTGTTTGTCAGCTAAGCTAGTTGACGGACTGCCTGTACATTACAAGGAACGAGAGAAAAGCCAATCGTGTGCGAGAAAAGCTATATTAATTGAAATAGTAATTATCAGGGGTGGCTTAAGTCATCATTCAGCTATATTTAATCGTCGGTAAGCAGCTGTTTCCAACACTTGAAACAACGCATACACTCATTAAATGGGTGTATTGCTGCTTGAATGGCATCCCTAGCAACATGGCGTTGTTGTTGTTTCACATTATTCAACGATATGAAGTCCTGAGAGTAAATTAAATTATCAGCTATTTGCAAAGTCTTGAGAGTATCTTACCTGTTTACGACTCCTGTTTTGATAGTGATAGACTTTACTCTTGGGTCAGCCATCTTTCTAATATATTTCTCAGCTCGACGAACTCGCTCTTTTCCGAGCAAAATGTTGAATGGGGAATGAACGCAACCTCAGACGTAAACGCCCCCTCGATTAATGTTCCGGAAATTCAGTGAGGAATAAGGTAAATGACGCTATGGTTCGACTTTCATCGCTATTTTAAGTACATGTAGCTGCAAATGTTCTTTTCTCAAGAGACATGTGTATTAACTACACGTCCAGTCAATGGTTGAATATTACTAATTTGCTTGAATCTAAATTTTCTGCCTTGTAGACCCAGAGCAATAGGCCTAGATCATCAACATGCAACCTATACTGCTGTCGAAGAAAACATCCAGCACTAGGCCTAATGTAAAACAAGACCGTTTTAAACAAAATAGCTTGGCTATTCGAGTTTGGTTGCCAGGTGATGAGAGGGGCGCTTGGAATGTTCTAAAAGACGGGAGTTTTAGCAATGTCCCCGTTTCGTTCCTGACAGCACTGCAGAAGAAAAAGACAACTGCTTTCATTCTAGTTGCCGGTTCATTTGTGTTAGGATACACTGGTTATTTTTTTGCAGGACTGCTCACGGTTGCTGTCTGTCTTTGTCTTATTTACTGTTGTCTCTGGCTTGTTGCTATATTTTATGTGTATGGACCACCACTTAATGACATGAAAGAAATGACAAAAAATTATTTATCAGATGAAGATTGTAACTTTTGGGTTGCTGAGCTTGATGGAAAAATAGTAGGAACTATAGCAATTGTGAAGCAAGGATATGCTAGTAATTCAAAACAAAAAAGTGAGCCAAACCTATGCTCAAAAGTGGCGTGGCTGAGACGAATGGCAGTGTTAAGGGAATACAGGGGACATGGTGTTGCTAAGTCTCTTATAAGAACAGCTATTGACTTCTGTGGATCTAGAAACTATAATAAAATTGAACTCATCACTACAGATGTACACCAAGCAGCCAGAAAACTTTATCAGAAATGTGGATTTGTGTGCAGGGCTTTCAGACCATATAAATATATCTATGGCTTTGTTACGATATGGACCTATGAATATGAATTAAACCTTTCATAATGTAAACCATGTATTATTTTGAAATGGCATGAATGCCTGAGACTGTATCTGAATAAACTGACAATGGTATTGTGTTGTCACCTATATTTATGTGTAGATTTGGAAAATCCAAACCAAGCAATGTACAAAAACTTAATTATGACAAATCAATCACCAAGTTGATCCCTGAACTTGGTGATGACAAACAGTTACAGATCTGATCCCCTAACTTGATAGTGACAAACCAATCACCATCCTTGAACTTGATAATAGACCTGCCTACTCCGTGTATTCTGGAGTATTTTGTACACATACTAATTTTACTTTATGTGAAGTACACCAGTAAGCCATCAATATATACACAGAAATTCAAATTCTGTGCTATGCTGTCACACCAAAATGTAAGAAAATACCCCTAAACAACAATTTGTTTACACATAATATTCTTCTAGGGTGGGCAGCTCTGTGATAATGACAAACTAATCAGAGCTGATCTCGGAACTTGATGAGAGCAATAATTTTTTTACTGGATCCCCTTATTAGTATTTATAATTACTGTTAGTTTTATTCAGTGGACCAAACACAAATATGATCACCCAATCGCGGCGAGTGTACCAATCATGAACAAATTTGATATGCGTGTTCAAGCCGGCCACAGCGATTATAATTGCCAAAGCCATTTCGATGACCTGTTGCTTGGATCAAACATGATTGATTTTCTCCAAATTTGTAGTTGCCAGCTATTGATCACCCATTTGTTCATGCAGTCGAGTAGTCACACAAATCAATGCTGATGAACCAATCTGAATTCTGTTCACATGACACACTTCCATCAATGCAGTTGGAGCGAAATTATTTTCAAAATATTTCTGTTCTCCCATGTGAGTCTACGTCTTAATCTTCTTTTATTAAGTAAATACATTTCCATTTTAATCTCTCCGTATTGGACAAATCACATGACTTATGATACTTTTTTTAAGGGAAATACTCCAGATCGCTGGGTCAATCGCCAGGTGTGTGCGCATTATTAAACAATTCAGATATTTTCATGTACCCCACTGGGCCAGCCGCCAGGAAAACTGACTTGATGGGACACCATTTCCAATAAGAATATACAAGATTTCACTGACAATTTGTTGCGTCCAGTCAGAGCAGTCCGAATGATAAAGTGCTTTCCTGAAATTACACATCTTCATATTCATTCCCAAAGTCTTAGCAATGGAATCTCGGCGGTTTCCAACTGTTCATCAACCAGTTACAAATGTACATCCCATTCCTATACACATAATACAACTGAATAGATTTTTTGTGATGAAAAAAGTGTAACCTTTGAAAATTGTAGGTCTTTCTTCACAACAGTATGAACTTTATTTATGGTCTAAAGAGCGATTGATTGTTGTTAAACACTGTGCCTGTGTTAAAGGGTATTCCACTTACATGATTATTCAGTGAGTAAGGAGCAGGTCCCCTGATACTGGGTCACTTTGAATAAAGGTGCTCACAATCTTAGTCAAACCATCATTTCCTACTTCTGTATATACACAAGGTGTGGCTCCGGCAATCCCGGGGGTGGTTTTTACAAGGTTTCCACCCAGTTTTCCACCATAATAGGGCAAAGAACAGTGTGAAGTGGACAGTCAGTCATCATATAAGTGAAATACCCTTGAGTACGATGTTAAACCCCATTCAAACAAACAAACCTACTACTGTATAAGAACAGGGTCTTCCTTCAAAAAGTGTCCTGGCCCTTATTATCACCATATAAGTTTCTGCACGTTGGTGGAAAGCTGACTGGTTGGCATTGAATGAAGCTTAATGTTAACTTGACATTCACTCAACATATTTTAAAATAAATTTGTGTACACAATTACATTTGTTTTAAAAGTTTTAAGAGTTTTAAAAGAAAACTCAACATACATTATCTTATGGTGCCATATAGACCCTTAATGTGCATGGTACCCACTACCCACAGACATGTCAAACCTGGGTGACCATATATGTATATTATTATCCCAGGTCAAACTGTGGTGCCCAGTGGGGGGTGGTGGTGGCCAGTCCTGTAGAATACTCCCTCGGTCGATCGCAAGAGGCGAGAAAAGTGGAGCTTTCTGTTGCCCTGGTGTTCTCAGAGCTAAAGGGAAACAGGAAGCTGATCTGTTTGTACGTTGTCATATAAGTGATATACCCTTGAGTACGACGTAAAACACAAATCAAACAAACAAACCAACCAATATAAAACTAAAAAATCTTAACTGAAACACTGTATTATAAACTTGGAACAAATAAATTTCAAAATGCGATAGTTTATTGTGACAATAGTTGTGTTTCGTAAATTATATAAGTTAGAAAGAGTTAGCCGTTCCCAGCAGAACTTGGTAGTTGAATGATTTACTCCCAGGGATACTTTATTGTGTCCTGTGATTGTCCTGTCTTTGTTTGTGTCCTGTGATTGTCCTGTCTTTGTTTATTGCCATTTGAGTCCAGGGTGGTTTCCTTCACCCACTGGAAATCATGTGAGTAAAATAACCTTAAGTACGGTGTTAAACCCCACTCAAACAATTAAAACCTTCTCATAAACTTTCACCACAGATTAGATGTAGCTGACTGCGGACTGTGGCAATAAACACCAAAAACCCCATTCTTGTTGGAGTATCACATTTTTCTGACTAAGATATTTTCAAGATAACGGCCAGTAGCATCGATCCTTAAGTAAATAAAGATGAACAACAATTTTTTGCACTTGAGTGTATATATTGAGTTAACTTAAACTGTTACCTTTATTTCAGGTATTTACATTCCAGTCTAACCCATTGTGTAGAAGAACTCTTCAAGCATATTGTAGAGAAAACAGTACAGAAAATACATTAGAGATCATTGACAAGCTCCCTTCAGAGGTCATCGAAGAAGATTTCTCTAATCACAAGGTCAGATAAATCAATAACTCATTTGTATAATGGCAGAGGGTTGGGAGATAGCTTGCCTGTGTGCTGCTTGTGTGTTGCCTAAATACAAAGATGTCTTTGTATTATGTCCTGTATTTGTCCTGTCTTCTCTCTGTTTGTTGCCAGTGGCGTGGGTGGTTTTGTTCACCCATTGGTCTGGTACAGTCAGATGAGTGAAATAGCCTTAAGTATAGCGATAAACCTCAGACAGACAGACAAATGTTGTATAATGTCATTGTGTGTGATTAGCCTATTACTGTTTAGAATACAGGTACTAATTATAATAAGTTAAGTCAATGTCGTGAAGTTTGATGTACCCACAGCGTCATGTGTAAGGCAGTGGGTGTTGGTGTAATGTAAGAAATATGGACCCCCCACTTTCCCCCCTCTCATTTCCAATGCTAAAGTTATGGCTTGTTGTAATGTTGCTGGTTTTCCTTGATGGAGTTGCATTCTTAAATTTGGATCCACTATAGCATCAATGAAATGAATCTTTGCCAAACGATCTTGTTGTAGAGAGGTCATATCTGGATAAGCAAGATGAGTTAATTTTCTTATGTTTTGTCCCAATTCACGCAAAGTTTCTTTTGGTCTTCTGCGTCGTCCACGCAGTTCTGCCAAATACAACTCAGCTTGTTCTTGCTGTCCAAATCTTTGACTTAAGATCATTTCTAATCGGTCAAAATCTCTTAATTCTCCATCACTAAGAGTACATGCTAATTGTCTAGCAGGGCCTTGTAAATGAGCAAATAGAAAATCTGCTTTCTCCTCCAAAGACCATTTATTGATTCTAGCTATAGTGTTAAACACTTTGACATATTCATTCCAAGGAGTATCCCCATTGTAGTTTTCTACTTTGATTTGGTGATTCCTACGTTGATTAACGTGACCAATGTCACCACACCCTTGGTCACGGAGAGGTGGTCCGGGCAAGCTCATACTTCCCAAATGATGTGGATTGAAAGTTATTTCTGAGTCACTTTCTATCTCACCACTTATCATGCTGTTATGGAGATCCATGGTGTAAAAGATATGTCAGAGTATCAATGTTCAATAGTTTATGTATTCTGTAATGTTCTTTGTTTCTCCTCCTTCAAGTATCCCACCGCTGCCACCAAATGTAGCGGTATTTTCTGTTACTCTAAATCTCTATAGTCTTTATATACTTATAGATTGATGCCTATATTACTAAGATCTTCTACTGGTAGCGGATATATCAATTATGACCGAGCGGAAGTTATAATCATATATCGACTTCTATAATAATCTAAATCTTCGGAGGCACCGCTATAAGTGGGTTGTATAATTTGGTTATTAAAGTAAATAACCTAATTAACTTATGAAGGAGAAAGGTCCATACTAGGACTTTCAAATTGAAATACAATATATAAACTTTATTGAAAGTAGAATTAAACTTTAAAGATAAAACTTGATTGAATTGATCATCAAAATATACAGTAAATTGATTTGATAAATTGTCAGTTCTATTGTTAAATATTCATATGTTCCAAAATTAATCTGCAAACTAATCACCAAAAAGTCAAATGATCATCTGATCATCCAGAACTGATTGTCTATATTGTATCAATGTCAATTTATATGCACACGAGTTTCAGTTTTTAAAGTCCCATATTATCCAAAATGTAAACTAAGACTGGATCTCCATCTGGTCATTCATGTGGAGGTCTGTTGATGGATGTTGATCATGCAACTTGATGTCCTATACCTAAAACATAAGTCAATGTCCCACATATTGAACAGGAGTCAATGATCTGATCAATTTAAAATGATTTCCTATCTTTTAACATTAGAGTCAATTCCCTATGTCTATAACATTAGAGCCAATGATCCGATCATTGAAATAATTTCCTATGTCTATAACATTAGAGCCAATGATCTGATCATTCAGAAATGATTTCCTATCCTTATAACGTGGAAATCAAATGATCCAAGTCAATCATAGCAAGAGTGAGTTTCCAAAACTAAAATGATCATTAACCGGTCACACTGCTGTAGCCGTTTGCTTAAATGAAATTCCTATCTCTACATCATTGGAGCCAATGATCTGATCATTGAGCAATGATTTTCCTATCTTATAACATGGAAGCCAATGACAGGAATCACAAAGTAGAGAACAGTCAGTGATCAGCTAACACACTCTGGCTTGTTAGACGAGTGGAGTTTTACCTCCCGCTGGGTGTCAGACTGCGTAGAGAGAGTTATCTCTTTTGCCCGTCCGGGCCACCTTCTGCCCGTTTCCATTGCGTCATCAGCTTTTATACTCGTCTCGCTGTGCTCTGATTGGATAAACATGCCACGTGTCAATTATAACCTTTGATGAACCTGGAGGTGCGCGATCTGATTGGCTGTCAGTGAAAATGACCCCTGACACTACTGAATGCGGCGTTTCATGAACACTAGAAGATGGAATCTATGGCGGGGTTTCTCTATTTTATAAAATACATCGATTTTTGAAATGGACAGTGTCAATCTAAATTCTGGTCATCCATTCGAATTATCCAATCATTTTGTGTCTACGAATCGATGCATAGCCATTGTTTTCGTATTAGATTTACTTTGCGATCTCCCAAATTTATAGTAACATTTTTAACGATAAGTGCGTCATTCCTGTCATCGCAACATCGACCATACTGATCCTCACGTCAAATGTCAAACCCAAAAAGTTTCCCATTTATCTAAATAACGCGAGTGTCCTTGTAATTAAATTTGTTTGACAGGAAAGCTTGCCTATCTATATTTACCAATTAATTAGCTGAATTCTTCAGGAATTTCCTCAATGTTTGTAACTTTCGGAGACATATTTCCGATCTGCGAGTGTTGACATTTGTGAACTGTAATCAACGCTATAATAAGGAGGTCATACAGTGTCCAGTTTTCGTTTGTAAACAAAATGACTTGATTTCACTCGCGAATTTGATTTAAACTATGCGATTCTTCTTTGAGAAGTCAGAAATGAAAGAACTTTTCATTGTCACATTTAAATAGGTGTTTAAACTTACTGAACTGCACTTTCAACTATTATTTCCTATTATAAAATTAACAACAGATTAATTTACGTCACACCAGGTTCTATGTAAAATTAGCTAAAAACAGATAATGCTTGGCATATGTATTTAATGAGTGGATATTGATAAACGGGTTAAGTGACAGCGAAAATTAGCAAAACACGAGATTTCGGAGGCCAGAGGGTTATCAGACGCTATATCTGGCGCAGCTATATCGCTGAACAAAAATGACTTGTTTTTATAAGGCCAGTTAACGCGACTATTCTATTTTGTTTATAGTGTAGGGTTTTATGTGTCCTAAGTCGCTTAGAATTTAATACTCCATGAAGAGTGGTAATTGACAGACAATCTTCACAAAAAAAAAGACCGTGCCAGCGGATATACTCCAAGGATCTGTCTTTTTCTGGTCTACATAAATGACATTGTCGTTGATGTAGAGTGCAGTGCAGACTGTTTGCCGACACGTAGTTGTATTTAACTGGAGAAGACAACAATGATGCTGCATAGATAATTCAGTCATCACTACAATCTATATCCTACATGGCATACGCATGGCTTGTAACATAGTCCATGAAAAATCAAGTCAGTTAATTTCTCGACAAAAAATCATCAGCAACCAAACCCTCACTTGCATTTGACTGATTTGCTCATAGACGAAGTCGATTACTATACACATTCCGATTCCGAGCAAAATGGTAATTTATATACTGAAAATATTGCTGAGAATGTCCCCTATGATCGACTGTCTTCGCAGCTTAAAATGATCTTTAGAGGGCAGGGCATTGTACTTTGTTCTTGTTTGAAGCGGATAATATTTGTTAACAAAGATCACCTGGAAACTGTAAGTAACGTGCTGATCTGGTGTCGTTTCCGGGTTTCATACACTAGGATTTCGGTATCACTGGAACGAATGTAGACCTTTTATGCTGCATGTTTACATTTGTGTATTTTGTGTAGAAATGCGCTAAAATCAGCTTCTGTCTTACCCGTGGTACTATTAGGTGTTTGCGGATGACATAAAGCAAGTTATTCCTTTAATAATAAATCTGCATTCGCAGAATCTAGTAGGTCAAAATTAAGACATTCTACTTTATCGGCATTTATTTCAGCAGAGTTATAGATGACACGGTGTCGGTCAATGTACGATTTTCTAATTATTTTAAATTTCTTAAAAAAAAAACAATGAAAAGTTAGATAATAGGGTATATAGGCAAAAATCATTCTCCTTTTTGTCCGGCTTTTCTTTGCAGAGAAGCAACAGTATTGGTCATTAAACCGACGGATTGTATGTGGGAAAATATTAGGTCAGATAAAAGACCGAGACTTAAAACTGGGAAACTAGTGGATACGATTGTCAACGAATCATTAACCGTGTCTCTGGAAAATTCATTCAATTTTTTACTGGGAATAAATAAAACTACGCCGAATTAATCACCCTTAGGACGCGTAGGTCCCTTAGCATATATTTCTACATGCATCAGTTTGGGAATACGTTTTGACATATTTGAAGTTCGCAATTTAGAGACACTGTATACATATGACGTGTTATTCTACGTGTTCGGACAAACTGTTTAAGCCAATATACGCTTTCATATTTTCCGTTTTGACTTTCTTCTCAGGCATCCCGGATTACAATGGCAAATCTTCAAGCCAAAGAAACAAACCGCGAGTGGTCCCTAGACACAGGTGAAAAAGACTTCAAAGAAGAAAAGAGTCCCACAAGCCGTTTCGAAGACCTACTCAGACCGTTGTGGATATGCATGTCCATCTTTGGGTTATACTGTCCGCAGTGGAATGAGAAAAATAAAAATCGATGGTATTCAGTTTTAATGATATATTCTGGCATCACATTTGTCATTCTTGTAGCAAGATTCATGACCTACATTTACTTTGAATTCTCGAAGAGTGATGATTTTGGACCGAAATACGCCATTCATATTACTGTTTTCCTGTATTACGCACTCAATGTTATGACAGGTGTCACAATACGTATAATGTGGTTTCGGAAAGAAGGGCTGCGGGCCATATTTAAGCAATGGGACACTCTTCGTCAAGGGAAAGCCTACTCCACTAAATACGAGCTCAACTTAAAGCGTGTTGTGAATTTAACCGTGTTTCTCTTCGGATGTGGATTGTTCATGAAAGTGTTGTTAAACGGTTATTTTGAACTCTTGAAGAATACCTTTGTATCACGTTCTGCTGTTGACATTTTCCGATTCATAGCGCTGTTCTATAACATCGGCACTAGCATTCTCCCCATGTGTCTTGTCGCTGTGCCCTCTTTTGCCCTATGTGTAGACCTTAAGAAATTCCAGGAAGAATTCAGAAGGGCTATATCTCCCAATGGAGAATTCATTGGCGATTTCGAAGAATATCGACGACGCCATCAAGCTATAGCAAATATTATAGATTGTATTGACCGTAATTTCTGCTTTCTGATCGGTCCTCAGCTGGTTACTAGTGTCGCCCAAATCCTGTTAGAGGTGTATGTCGCTATCTGGCACCCAGACAATAACTCCCAACCAATTCGGCACACTTTGACGTTTATTTGGATGTTACATGACATCGTTTGCATCGCAACTGTTTGTTTGAGTGGAGGGCTGATACACCATATGGTAAATTATAATATAATCAAGCAATGCTCATTAACACAGGCACAAGCAAAATATATTAGGATTTCGGTTTACCTAACCAGCCAATTAAAATGGTGCTTTTTAGCACAACGCTCACAATCATCCGGATATGGTGCCCGGTTAGTTATACTTCTGAATCCGGTATCACTGAATCCAGGGACCGGTTGCTCAAAAGCAAGATTAGTCGCTAATAGCAGATTAAACCATTAATCTACGATTAGATAAAGGCCTTCAACATGGAGTGACGTCATTTACTCTAGGATTAAAATTAATAGTGCTTTGAACAACTGTCCCTTGTACCAGCATGTCTTGAGTGACCGTACTGGAGTAAATATCTTCTTTAGACAAAGTTGTTCGAGATTTTTTTTTTAGTCCATTTGATATGTGTTGTCCTAAAAATGCGGAAACACTATAGGCCTACCACAGGTAATATAGGCCTAGCACAGGTAATATCAAGTCGCGATAAGGTTGAAATACTACCTTCTTAAAACAAAACTTGAATTCTGTGATTCGCTAATTCAAATTTTTCAAGTTCAGGTTTTTTATTTCACGGACCTACCAAACACAATCAAATATATATTCTTACCAAATGTTAGTCACTGGGATTTATAATCCCCAAAACTCAAAGGAGTGCAGCACATGTATCTGGAATATACAGAATATGAAGTAAGTAAAATATTAATTGACATAACATATAATAAAATAGCGAAACAAGAACATCTGTGTAGAGTAAGTTTGTATGTCGAAATTTAATGTTGTATTGCTCAGCCGATACACTTTAAACTTATGTGTAAATAAAACAGTAAATATACAGGATATAACATTTGAGCGCAGAATATTCCTTATTTTAAACCCACCTGCATTTTGTTGTACTCCATAACACTTAAATTATACGCGGGACCTTTTATACGGTTAAAGTATTTATTAAACCTCCAAATGTTTAGATGATTTCAAAACAATTTCTAGGTTCTTAGTATGCTTTGAGATGATAATTATACAATGTCATAATTTTTTTTTTTTATTTATGTTTATTTTTTCGCCAGGCACATGCCCCGTTACCTGACATCCACAAGTTAGATATGAATAAGAATAAGGAGATTCATATGCAAGTAAGATTCCAACGGTTCTAATAAAACTTTTGCTGTTCGTGTTATAACTATTGAGCTGTTCAATTCATAACCTACTTAATTTTCTCGTCTGAGAATTTTAGGTTGAAAACGTGAGCCTTAGAACTAAACTGCATTTGGCTACTTTTGCAACCCCACCATTGAGGACTGCAGCTTACATACCTGATTTGGCCTCCTTCGTTAGGCAAAAAACTAGAAATGTTTATTATTTGGTAGACAATTTGAATGGGATTCAGAAAATGTAGTATTCTTAATAACTTGTAAGAAATGTCTGAAACAAAATAATGATGAAACCCCTTCGGATAAGCCCTAACAACCATTTGAGCTACATGGATAAAACTCATACCCCCAATAGCTGATCATTTTATTCTTGCTGATCATTCTGTGAAAGATCTTGTTGAAATGATGCCGATTGAAAATGCACAAATTCTGCCCTCTGTATAGAGGAAACCTTACAAAAACGTTTAGAAACAAGCTTATGGGATTTAAACGCTTCCAACATTGTACCCACTGGGTTTCAATTTGGAACCTGGTTACAGGTCTTAAAAATAATATATAATTTTTAAGTATCTATAATATATAGTATATAATTCCTTTTGTATTCCAATTTGACCAACTTAGATCACAGTTTGCTAGTCTCCTTATACATGAATACAAAATTCGTGCATCTATACTGTATACCCCTCTATCACAAAGACCCATTATTGCATTCAAAGGAAATAAATTCGAATGTACCTACAGGTTGAGCCAAATGTTTTCTCTGTATCGGACTCCTATTTATTCGCTAACTTCTCTGAAATACCACTTTGAATGCCGATTCATTGTGACCTATGTCAAATATCTTGTTTGTTACATATTAATCAATACTTTATATAGCATTAACTTTTTTGAGATATCTGTAGGTTACCAATAACAACTCGAAATCAAGTTCGATTGGGTGCTTTTTGAAAATAGAGGATTGAAAAGCAGCCTGTACTGTAGTACATTTTATTGAATTTTTCGATGCACCCAACGGTTGATTAACTCTTCAGGGGACGAATAGTATACCGTATGAGACTCCCAGTGTCTTCGGGAGTCTGTCTAAACCACCAATCACGAACATGGTACATACTTGGAAATAATATAAGGTATGGCCTCAAACAACGAGCAAGTTGACCCATGACCAAATTGTTCATTAAAAATCTATGCATGTTTGCCAATCATGTTTTTTTTTTATAAATTGCCTCAGGTTCAGATGTTTTTATCTCGCTTGACGGGAGAGAAGATTGGGTTGACTATCATGAAGATTTGGGTGATAGATAAAACAACGATTAGTACGGTAAAAATTATGCACTATCCCATTCTTTCAAAAGTCACAAGCACATGATACTCCTGAATTGGTTGGCTAGTGGAGTTGTGGTGCTAACTAGCTATGTTATATAGATTACAACTGTACTACATACATTAACAGGGTAAGGTTGTGAGGAAGCTTCCTGTTGCCCTGGTGCTATCGGAAATAAGTAGCAACATAAAGCCAATCTGTTTGTGATGTGTTTGTATTGTCCTGTCTCATATTTCTGTGTTGCCAGTCGTGTCTAAGGTGGTTTCATTGACCCATTGGGCAGCCACGTTGTAATAAAATCAAAATAACCAGTAGGACGACGTTAAACTCTAACCAAAGAAACAAGCAACGATTCATTAGCATTAAAGCCTATTGTCTTCGACAACATAGTGGGCTGTAGTTTAGATAATTTTTTAAAGATAATACTGTGAATTAAGAATGTCCGAGGGGTTAAGTAGACCTGCTAAACTAATCCATAATAATCCCTTAGATGGTCTAAATTTTGTGTTATCATACATTTCCCTAACCTAATAGATGATAAATTATATTAAAACCCGCCACCATTCACTGTTACAGGTAGCTGGAGTGTTCATCACCTATTTCTTGGTCTTACAACAGTTCCAATCTGCAGCGTCCATTTCTCGGAACCAAGTTGAATGTAATGCAACACTTTTTGCGCAAAACTAGGCTGAATTATGGGATGCCTGTTTAACAATGTTTATTGAACAGCATGCTGCAATAACTTTATTCCAAAAAAGCTTTTGGTTAGTAAACATGAAAATAGATTTAGGATTGAGTTTCTAGAAAAGATAGCCATCTGCTGGTGCTTTGAGTCTTATGTTTCATTTTAAATATTTTGACTGAACTTAAAGTTAAGGCAACCCAACATTCAATGAAATAGTGACCCTTTTGCGTTTCTTTAGTTTAATAGAGGAAGTGCATATTAGGATGATACGACTTAGTTTTTGCTTTGACTTATTTTTAATCCTTCACATGCTGTCGCAAAGATGTCAAAATAAATTTACATTGCTTTCAACACTGCCTTTTTGTATTTTTCTTGTTTGATCCCAGTTATGCCAAAGAGATCCTTTCTAAATACCATCATTGGACAGTTTTATATTGTAATTGAAGCTTTGAGAAATGTGTTCGTAATTATATCTTGAAACTTCAAATTCCCACCTATACGTAATTGAGGAAATAATACAAATCGACATGTAATATAAAAAAATGAAAAAGAATGAATGTTATATAAGGCTTTATGGTTTTATATTTGACGTTAAGGACTGTTTTATATTGTACTTTACGTCAAACATTTTATATTACCTGTTGATTTTATATTACGTCAGTTTTTTTTATATTACACGTTGATTTGATATTACACGTCAGTTTTTTTATATTACAGGTTGATTTTATATTACACGTCGATTTAATATTAGCCGGTTATACACACCCCATAACCATCCAAATTGCTTCTGGATCACTGGAATCTCTCTCCCCCCAACCCCCCCTCCCCCGGGAAGCGACTTGGAAGACCTGGCTACACCACGGCTACTTACATATGTTTATTTTATGATAGTAGAGCTTCTTCCAAGAGTCATTGGGCCCGCGACCGTGGCTTAGTGGTTGGCTAGTGCGATTTCTAAAGCCTACTTCGATTTGCCGTTTACACGATCGAGTCCGTCTGTCGACCCTTAAGTGTATGCGTGAGTCACACCATGTCGCTCCGGCGATCGCTGGGGTGGTTTTACGAGGTTTTTCACCGTAATTTGGCAAAGAACAGTGTGAAGTGGACAATCCGTCGTCATATAAGTGAAAAACTATTGAGTACGACGTTAAACCCCAATCAAACAAACAAACAATCCAAGAGTCATTTACACGTACAGCTTAGTGTCTTCTTGTAATGCATGGACAGCCACGAGCATTGGACCTATTTGTAAAGTATGATTGACTAGCTTTATGAAAAGCATAACCTAGGTAAATTTCGAACAATCAACGTATTTGTTTTCTGATGCAATCTGCTTTCTAGAAAGTTCAACGAGTTTATAAATTCTAGTTGAGCCACACATTTTCGGAGTACTTTACCAGAGTAATCTATGGAAGCCGAGAGAGCGAGATGTCCTTACTCGCATTACATATTAGAAAGTCGGAGTTCGTGATTATAATAGTTATCTTTAGAGGAGTTCGTTTGAGTTATAATTATTATGGAATAGTTGCTGGACTATTGCTGCAGGACTCTTGTAGTTCTTCCAAATCGTCACTGTGTCCTGTCTTAATTTTATTACGCCCTTATAGATATCAAATAGCATTTATACCATTAATAGCATTTATTTATATTTATACCTTATAGATATCAAATAACATTAACCAGAAGTGTGCAACTCCGTTTTTGGTAGTGTAGACGGTATTTCTCCACTCTCCAATGTTATAAGAGATAGGGTGGCGTAGAGTGCTAGTTGTGCGTTGGCGCTTCGAAGAAACGTCTGCCTTGTATCGGTTAGATAGCTCTCGCCTAGCATCGGTAACTATCGGTCACTAGTTTGGTCTGATTCTTAACTCTTGAATTCTGGGAAATTCGCTTACAGATTGTAAAAATCATGATCGACTCTTTAGGACAAGGACTTGTGTGTAATTATAGTGTATGGTTGATATGGCCCAGATTAATTTTTAGCCCACCATCATCTGATGGTGGGCTTTTCTGATCACTCTCATCCGTGGTCCGTGGTCCGTCCGTTAGTCCGTCCGTCTTTCCGTCCGTCCGTCCGTCCGTCCGTCCGTAAACAATTTATTGTGATCGCCAATGCTCTTAAACTATGGTTCGGACCAGATTCATATTTCACAAACTGGTTCCCCATGTGCACCTGACCTTTTTTTCGTGGATGTGAATATTCAAAATGGCTGCCAAGCAGCCATCTTGAAAATATTGATCAG
>JAVFBX010125101.1:0-15768 GCA_034783855.1 Mopalia kennerleyi
ACCAACCAGAGTGCAGGAAAACTTAGCAGCACAGGATTTGATGACTCAACTGGTGCTTGTGATCCTCTTTAAAGGATTATAACCAGGGTTACGATCAGGTTATGGAAATGGAAATCAATGTATTGTATTACACACAAAACGTTTTACTTATTTATAGAATATGGTTTTTGGGTGGTCTTCTCCTTTGAGAGTTTTGGTATATGTTACGGAACGCCGCAATTTTGGTGCCATTACGTCATAGCGAATATGAATATCTGAATAACTCCTTCAGAAACTGGATAATACTCGATAAAACAATCGTTCGAAGTATCACGTCTATCACACTCACAATGGACGAAGCTAACTCCCAACGCTCCGAGTTTTTTGGCTTAGGCCAGTTTGTTTGAAGGGTAACAATGCTGTCTTTACTTAGCACTGAAGGAATGTTAACTTTCTAACAATATGGAAACATTTCACATCTTGGTTGTGTTAGTGTCAATTATTGTTGGAATACATTGTGTCATTTAAGTGAAATACCCTTAAGCACGGTTTAAACACCACCAATCAATCCCAACGCTCCGGTCCTCTGACTAAGGGCAGTTTGTTTGAAGAAAAGCAATGCTGACTTTACTTCGTCACATCTTGGTTGTGCTAGTGTCCCTTTTGTTGGAACACACTGCCGTCATATAAGTGAAATGCCCTCGAGCACAGCGTAAAATACCACGACAGCTAACCATAGCGACAAACGCAATAACTTCACACTACGCGATACTAAAATCTGAATTCATACAGGAACGATACAAAAAAAAATTCCGACAATATAACATATGAAACAAATATGGATTTTTGCAGTATTCAGTTTTTATGTTTACATCGATCATCAAATGACTCACTTCTTTATGATCTTTCAAAAACGTAAAACCGCCGATCAAATTGCGACATTTTAATCTAACTGAAAGTTTTTATTGGTAAAATATTCATTGACGATACACAGCAAAAAAACATTAACGTTTCAGATTCCAATTCATATCAAATTAAAGCGTTCACAGCTTAACCAGAATTGACGAGATCCCGTTTCCATTATCGTATTATTTGACGCTTTGAAAATATCCAGCTGCAAAATCCCTTTGATATCTGAAACTGCATAAAGGTGAGGTGAGGCAATTTTTGTATATATTTTTTCTGCTTTGGCCTTATTCATTTTTCTACACTAGTCGTATAAATACCTTTATATAAATGAGTTAATCGCAAATGTATATCCAATGTCCTGAACAAAAAACAATCCGTTTTGTAAGTATGTTGACCAAAACCCAAATACTCGATACCGTGGCTAAGTGGTTAGCAGAACCTCCTTCGATGTACTGCTCACATGTTCCAGTGCCGCAGTGCACGTCAGTTATACTTTGAAGGAGTGATATGAGGGGGTTTCATTATCTGAGTTAATGCTTTAAGATTGTGTTTGGATGTCTCTCAAAAAAATAATGTTGCATGTTAATGAGGCTGCTGGTCAGTAGATACATGTATGTCAAACGGAAACCATTTGAGCAAAGCGACCAAAGCAAAAAAAAGTCAAAAACACGTATACTTGATTACGATTATCTTATCCGGTAATTAAACGAGTCTTGGAGGGTAAACTAACCGATTGCAATGGGAATTCATCCAAGGACAATACAGAGTATCCGTCTTAATAATCATTAGCAAAAAAGTTGACTCGTGTTTGGTTTGTTTGTTTGTTTGATTGGGGTTTAACGTCGTACTCAAGGGTATTTCACTTATATCACGAAGGATTGTCCACTTCACACAGTTCCTTGCCCTAGTGTGGTGGAAAACCGGGAGGAAACCTCGTAAAAACCTTCCCCGCGATTGCCGGAGCCACATCTTGTGATTCACTCATATACCGGAGGATCGACAGAAGAACTCGATCCCGTGAACGGTGATTCGTGTTTGGAATTCATAAATCATATCTATGTAACCTATGAGACGTTCGGACCCAGTCTGAACTAAGGCATTAGTAGATTGCATCGTCCCAGTTCTTTTAGGGGAGCAGCACCTCTTAAAGACTAATGTACGAGTGTATGACATCATCGAGACTAATCTGATAAGTGTAGATCCTCGGAAAACGAACCAAATAAACATGTACAAGTATATCAACCTGTCGGAACTAATGTAAGACTATAACACAGCATCGTGAATAATGTACGAGTGTGTCTCAGCGTTTGGATCGATGCCAAAAATATGTCTTGGCTTCGGAACTAATGTACACGTATGTCACACCGATTTAGACAAATGTACAACTAACTGTATCGCAGCATCCGGACAAATGTACTAGTCTACCACATCATCGGAACTAATGTACAAGTGTACAACAGGCTGGGCCCTGAGGTGCACGTGTGTACTAATTTGGAACTAATGTACAAGTATATCGCAACATCGTTACAAATGTTCAAGCCTTCAACAGTTTACGAACTGAGGTACAAGTGTGTCATCTCCTTGTCACTAATGTATCACAGCGTATGGATTAATCTACAAGGGTATTAACTTCATCGAAACTAATTTACAAGTGTATCATAACATCGATAGACATCGGAACAAATGTACAAGCGTAACACAGCGTCGGGACTTATGTACAAATATATCTAACGTAAGAGTGCACGATCCAGTCTAGACTAGTTACCAAGCCTGTCACGCCGTCTAGACTAGTGATAAAGCATGTCGCACCGTCTAGACTAGTGATCAAGCCTGTCACACCGTCTGGACTAGTGATCAAGCCTGTCACACCGTCTAGACTAGTGATCAAGCCTGTCGCACCGTGTAGACTAGTGACCAAGCCTGTCACACTGTGTAAACTAGTGATCAAGCCTGTCACACAGTCTAGACTAGTGAACAAACCCGTCACACGGTTTGGACTAGTGAACAAGCCTATGACATCGTCCAGACTAGTGAACCAGCCTATTACACCGTCTGGTCTAGTGAACAAGCCTAACCCACCGTCCTAACTAGATAACAAGCCTTTCACACTGTCTGCCCTAGTGAACAAGCCTATCACACCGTCTGGAGTAGTGAACAAGCCTAAGACACCGTCCGAACTAGAGAACAGGCCTGTCACGCCGTCTGCCCTAGTGAACAAGCCTATCACACCGTCTAGACTAGTGAACAAGCCTGTCACACCGTCTAGACTAGTGATCAGGCCTAACACGCCGTCCGAAGTAGAGAACAAGGCTTTCACACCGTCTGCCCTAGTGAACAAGCCTGTGACATCGTCTGGACTAGTGAAAAAGCCTATTTCACCGTCTCGACATATGAACAAGCCTTTCACACCGTCTGGACTACTGAACAAGCTTACCACATCGTCTGGAGTAGTGACCCAGCCTATCACACCGTCTCGACTAGTGAACAAGCCTATCACACCGTCTGGAGTAGTGAACAAGCCTATCACACCGTCTGAACAAATGAACAAGCCTATCACACCGTCTAAACTAATGAACAAACCTATCACACCGTCTGGACTAGTGAACAAGTCTATCACACCGTCAAGACTTGTGAACAAGCCTATCACACCGTCTGGGTCAGTGATCAAGCCTGTCAGACCGTCCAAACTAGAGAACAAGCCTGTCACACCATCTGGACTACTGAACAAGTCTACCACACCGACTGGACTAGTGAACAAGTCTATCAAACTACTGGACTAGTGCGTCAGGGTAGTACATCGTCGGTATTAATATTTTAAATTAAGCGGGCGGCCAGATTATTCCGTTTTTTAAATTAATGTGATCAATACCCTGATTCAATTCACTCAGGAACCGGCTGAATCAGAATTCTACCAGTAATCAGAGTTCATCATCTTCACTCATTAAAGGCGAAATTCCGGAAGATCACTACATAGAACGGGGTTGGTGCAAGTAAATAAAGTGTCTTTCTCCGTTCGGATTGGACAGTCTCTCACAAAGTACCTCGGTTATTGTACAAGATTTCTTCCTAATGTGAAGAGGATACTATTATTCAATAGGTGTCTTGTTTTTCATCGACTATAGAGATATATCCGGGTGTTATTTTAGGAAAATGATATTGTAATTCAGGTGGGGGTTTTTTCCCTTCAATTTTATATTTTAAATTTAATGTGTAGCCTATTAATTTAAAATGTACATAGTCCTCACGTTCGTTTGTAAGCATGCTTGTCAGAACATATAGAGTCTAGTTTCCTCTTTTACAGAGGAAAATGAACAGCAAAACTGCTATTTAAAAACGATTTTATTGAATTTTATTCTTTAATTGAATTAATAATACGGCGATTTTAATCTTGAACTTAATCACTTAGTTAATGATGATGAGTTGGTATATACATGCAGGTAACTAAATTGAAGGGTTCATTGAATGTATATCCAACGACAGCGAAGAAATGCCGTTTCTATTGTTATTGATATAAAAAAAAACCCAATAAAACTGTTAGTTTTTTTTACATGGTCTACAAGACGGAACTCATCAAGTATTCCCCTGTTTGATCCGTCTTGTTTGAAAATGTGTTTCAACGTGTAGCGACCCAGTGTCGGTCTCTAATAGTACACTTCATTGGTGTGTTTTATAGCCCGAAAGGGTAATTCTCTAATATCACGGAGATGTACATAACAGTAAACAAAAATACAACCATAAAATGTGACAAGTTTGGCTGTGTTGGAAAATTAATGATCCCCCAATGCTAAATATTATAAGCCATTAGAGGAAATATCAGCAAAAAAAACAGTTTTGTTAAAAAAGATGAATTATGATCGCCTTCGGAAATCATTTCGACCAATCTTCACAAAAATGGCAAACATCTTTCAATTTCAAAAAATGGTGTCATTAATGCTCCCTGAATTCCACATTAAGTTCCATTTTGAACTCCGAGCTAGATCATAAATCAAGGGCATATAGTAGCGAATTGGACCCGTGAGAGCAATCTCCTTGATGCAGTTTAAGGGTCTGAGGATAAAAGATCAGTTTAGCCCTGCTGAAGCAATACGATCGATATATGCTCGTCAAATCTTCCATAGAATTGAAGTGATGGCTAAGTAAGCGGTTTATAGTTGACAGATGGATCTAACACCAACCGTCAACCTAAATTTAAAAAATCTAAAAAAATGTGTTCACTAGTTTTCTTTTCTGTTTTTTTATTTTATTTTAAATAATTGTTATACCGAATCATTTTTCGCGATTCAAATAGTCTTTATTCTCTCGATTACTCCATAGGACAAACCTATTAAACCATGGTTGTCGAGGGCTATAACAGTAAAATAATCAACTATAAAACATAAGATACATATATGTAGAAATAGACAATGACAGTATAGAATCTTAGAGTCTTTGTGGTACTAGAAACGTTTACAGGCGTGACATCGGAGCCACAAATCGTATTCTCGCGAGTGTTTCTACAGCTGACGCGACTTAAGACAACTCGTGTATGCCATGCTAGGCTACGCGCATTTATTTGGGCGACGCTTGCCTTAGATCAGCAAATTAAAACAAGCGCGAAACAAGAAAGCCCGTGTGTATTTTAGAGTCAACATCTAGAATCGATTTTATTTTAGAATCAAAACAGGGATATGTTTACGCGGTGTTATCACAAATTTCCACCTATTATCGAAATGCAAAGTTGTAATGAAGGTGAGGTCACTATTTGTGTGTCTTCCACAGATAGACCCTGTATGGACTTCATTTCTTTTATTTAGGATAACTGTATCCAGCAAGAACACTAATTGTTATCATCTCAGCTTCCAGGAAATGTAATATTTTTTGGAGTTGCTGGCCCGTGTAATAAACTATTTGTATGTATTTGGGTTGCAAGTATTCTGGAACACCCTGTACAACAAATCTAAGGCAAAAAGTTTAGGTGAAGGCATAATGGATGTTCCGCGACGGAAAAGCTTTCGCTATAGTGAAATAATCCAAGGTAAAGAGTTCAGGTGAAGCGATAGTGGGCATTCCGACGACAGATGGTATTTCGCTATAATAATCTTTTTAAACAGTAGACACCTGCGAATGTCGTTTGGAGCGTTACACTAATATGAAAAATAATCAAAGGTAAAGAGTTTGGTGAAGGGACAATGAAACGTTCCGGCGACAGATTGTCTTTGTCAATAATGTACAAAAAATCTAAGGTAAAGAGTTCGGGTGAAGGCATAATGGACGTTCCGACGACGAGTAAGCTTTCGCTATAGTGAAACGTAATCCAAGGTAAATAGATCCGGTGGAACGATAGTGGGCGTTCCGACGGCATAATGTTTTTCGCTATAAAATAATATAAAACAGTAGACACCTGCAAAAGTCGCATGGAGCGTTACACTATTAAAAAAAATTATCCAAGGTAAAACGTTTAGGTGAAGGGACAATGAACGTTTCGACGACAGATTGTCTTCCGCAATAATGTTAAAACAATCTTAGGTAAAGAGTTCGGGTGAAGGCATAATGAACGTTCCGACGACGGGTAAAGCTTTCGCTATAATAAAACGTAATTCAAGGTTAAGAGTTCAGGTGTGAAGGGATAATGAACGTATGGACGAGGGTAAGCTCTCGCTATAATAAAAAGTAATCCAAGGCAAAGAGTTCGGGTGAAGCAATTATGGGCGTTCCGACGACAGATTGTATTTCGCTATAAAAAGTAAAACAGTACACCTGCAAAAGTCATTTGGAGCGTTACACTATAATAAAAAAATAATCCAAAGTAAAGAGTTCAGGTGAAGGGATAATGCATGTTCCGACGACGGGTAAGCTTTCGCTATAATAAAAAATCATCAAAGGCTACTAGTTCGGGTGAAGCGATAGTGGGTGTTCTATAATAAAAAAAATAACCTGAAGGAACAATGAACGTTCCGACGACATATTGTCTTCCGCATTAATAGAAAAAAATCTAAGGTAAAGGGTTCGGGTGAAGGGATAATGGACGTTCCAACGACGGGTTAACTTTCTTTATAATATAAAGTAATCCAAGGTAAATAGTTTAGGTGGAACGATAGTGGACATTCCGACGACAGATAATATAAAAAAATGCAAGGTAAAGAGTTCGGGTGAAGGAATTACGGTCGTTCCGACGACGGGTTAACTTTCGCTATAATAAAAACGCATTCAAGGTAAAGAGTTCAGGTGGAATGATAGTGAACGTTCCGTCGACAGATTGTCCTTTACTAAGAGGCGGTAGAAAGGCCGTAACGGAAAGGGAGATCAATTTATAAATTATATCAACGATAGACAACTTCGTGGGTTATCTTTCAACTTTTACACTCTCTATTAAGTTTGACGTAAGACCTACTCTTTCGACGTAGTAATGGGTATGAAGATCACCATTATTCCATTCAGTTTCCGACAACTTTTGTCAATACTAATTTTTCCCTTAGAACAAAGGAAGTTCAATTTATATTGTTGTCAGTAAAACGAACTGTTTTTCTTTAAAATGCTAATTTACTTACCGTATAATTGTGGTCTATCTGGCGCTTGTGTTTCATTTTGTACTGAACGCAGTTATAACATGGTGAGTGGAGTTCATTGTACACAACAGTGGGAAGCAGTAACAATATGAAACATTTAATAGCCAGTTTAGATACGGGTATGTGGCATTCCTTGTTACAGACGGAGTCAAATCTACAAGGTTCCGGACGGGCCATCATCTCCAATTCGACAGGTATTAGACACAATTTAATAATCCCATGTGTTTAGATTTTATAATGCACTAGGTATTGAACTCCTTTAAGGCAATTTCTAGAATCCAATAACTTCAGGTATAGCAGATTTCAAGTGTCTTTCAAATATGAAATAAAAGTTAACTCAACGTTTTCTTTCTTGAGCTTTTATTTCAAAATCCCAGTTCCGTACAGAATTTCGGCAACACCCCTTTTAAATGCTGCCGGTAACATATGCCACGAAGGGTTTATAAAAGGATGTCAAATGTGACCATTCATACGTGAAGAATTGCAACACCCAAGTATAAATTGTGACAATTGTCACTGCAGTCCATAAAATTGTGCCATTCGTCACCTGTATAAATCCACCGGCTATACCAGACTTGGACTAACTATCAAACCCAGGCTGTCAGCAAAGCAGCGTTTGGTGAATAAGTGTATAATGACAGCCTGTGTGTTCAAATCCAGTAACTCAATCTGATTGGATTAGAGCTACTAAGAGTAGTTGTTGTTGTTTGATTTACTGAATAAGGATGAAACGGATAGCCATCAGAAACTCAAGCAACACTCTGCGAAGGATTTCCTGTCTTTCGGGTTATTTCAGTCTGAGCTCAATAACTGCATCGTCCATGAAGAATATACACGTACATTCAAAAGCACAGCCTTAAGACGAGCTTTTCGCTCGACCAGTCATCAGACCTTGCCACTCAAAAACACAAAGAAACCGGCACCGTGGAATGCCTGTTGAGCCAATCTGTGTATCTGATTTCCATGCATAAAGTTATCAAAAATATATATAATTTCCCAGAGGATAAATTAATTGGCTTTACTGTAAAGATATATATCATCGATCGTTGTTATTTGCTCCCAATGTTCCCCAATCCCCCGAAGAGCAGAAACATCAAGAGAGTTCCTTGGCAGCATACGGACAAAAATCCGTTCATAAATTCGGTAATATGTCCATGCGCTTTATAACAGGAGTCAATAGTAAAATCCAGAACACTCAACTACAGATGAAATTTCTCTATGCTCCAGGTATGTATAAGTTCAAGCGATACTCCGAAGTCTGCGACCAGGACTTACTCATGATATGCTTAACCGCAGCCAGATAGTATCGAAGTATTGAAGGCTGATTGGTTGCTTGGTCGTGGTGTCGGAGCTTTAATGCTGCAGATTCGGGGCCTCAGAGTCAGTAAAATTGTCCCAACTAGAAACTATCTTAACTGAGAATGTATTATCCCTTAAAACAGAAACACCGTTTTCTATAAAGATGAATTCTTTCACGATGGCAACTTTAACAAGTATGTTCACAAAATATCCAATAAAAAATAGGTATTAAGAAATTCTAGTGAAACTACAACTGACAAAAATTCCATCAAAACTTTGGATAGCATTCTATCAGGTGAATCGCAGAATTCGACGACAAAAATTCAAAACAAAGAGCATCACATCCAAATTCGCTTCACTTAACATAGGTAGTAATAAGCGGAATGAGACAGCAGTTTCCACGGAACTCGGTGTCTGCGATCTGATCTTACCGCTTCGTCTGTCTGACTGCAGTCAGTAAGTGTCTATCGCACAGTTACCGTCTATGAGAGCGTCATAGTCTAGGATTGTGTTATTGTGCGTAAAAATCAATGGGCGGCCTTTTCTTGTCTCAAATGCTGCACCGAGTCGAACAAGTTTTTGCTTTGTGGCTTCGAATATCCAAAACATCGATCAAGCGTTATTAAAGAAATAAAGATGGACAAGTTGAAGCCGTAGTGACACCTGAAAGTCTGACAGGTTAGCCGGAAAACAGAGGATTGCACGATTGTATCCTGTGAAGAAAATATTTGAAATAATTTTGTCGAGACAGACTCAGGTTTACCATTTTAAATAAACTAGTTCATGAAACTTTGTGGCACCCTTTTTTAAAACTATATATTAAGACTGATGGGTTCTTTTTATAACCACGCGAATCAGAGCTTATAAGCCTAACTGTATATCCTGCTAATACTCTTCGTAAGTTTCAGAAAACAGACAGTCTCAATGTATTTGTTTGTATGTTTGATTGGGATTTAACGCCGTACTTTAGGTTATTTCACTCACATGACGGCGTGGCAGCCCACTGACACACCTGGCAACAACAAAAGATAAGGCAGGACAAACACAG
The DNA here is from genome assembly GCA_034783855.1 of Mopalia kennerleyi. Classification (NCBI taxonomy): domain Eukaryota; kingdom Metazoa; phylum Mollusca; class Polyplacophora; order Chitonida; family Mopaliidae; genus Mopalia; species Mopalia kennerleyi. The sequence goes on from JAVFBX010125101.1 coordinate 9,781, forward strand.
GACAATCACAGGACGTATAACGAAGACCTTACAACCAGATCGGCTTCATGTTGCCCCTTAGCCTTCTCACTGTATTAAAGACCATGCAATCGGTCAATAGTACCCCTTCGGTAGGCCGAAGTCAAAGGTCTTTCAGTGGATCAGCTTTAAGAAACGCAGATTTAGTGTCATAGTATTAGGGTACCCACGCATTCTTCCTCATCAGGCACCGCTTTTGTTATGTACACTGCTTGATTCTCATTAGTATCGTCATACAAAAAGCCACACTTACAAAGGGGGTCATTTAGTTTCCTGAGCAATCGGCTAAATGACCTTTGTATACGTTACAAAACAAGCAGTTCAACGCATGGAGAAAGTAATCTGAGAAAATCGATACTAAGAAGCCATTTGATGGATTCGATGGCGGACAAAAAAATTAATTTAATTGGGGTTTGTGGGTCTCGCCATGTCAGACAAATAACCTTTGATCCCTATAAATTCTTCCCAGTTGGATTGAGAACATAAAGGCAATCTGCGTTTGCCAGTCTGATGGACATATTACACTATTTTAATGGAAATATTTTGAAATTAAACACAGCAATTGGTAGATAGCATTGTTCCAACTGATGAGTTTCACAAAGTAGAGTAAACTTACAACTACAATAAAAGATACACATGGATACAAAGTGTACATGTAGCCTTAATGCACACCTATAGCACCATAGTTATATCATTTCTAGTTTATTGTAGATTGATTAAGTGATTGATTGATTGATTGTTGTTTTACGCCGTGCTTACGGGTATTACACTTATATGACGGCGGTGTATTCCAACAATAATTGGCACTTGCACAACCAAGATGTTAAGCATTTCCATAGGGTCAGAAAGTTTCCTTTCCTCCTGTGCTAAGTAGGGACATCATTGCCACTCTTCAAACAAACTGCATGCCCTTAGTCAGAGGGCAGTTAATTGAAGAAATAGTGTTATATTTGTTTGCGCAACCTGCTAAATTGATTCAGTATAGGTCTCCATGGGCCGGTTCCACAAAACATTTTTGCCACATGCCTAAACTTATTTTTAAAGTAATGCCTGTAGTTGTGACTTACTAACGTTATAATAATTATGCTTAAATATTAAATGCTGAAGATTCAAAACTAAAAAGTGTGAGGGCCTTTAAACATTTTGACTTTAGTATAAAACTGCTTTGTGGAATCGGGCCCAGGAATCAACCTGCATACAACACAGGATTCAACATTAGATTCCGGCCGGAACTAATATTCGTTTGTTTTGGAAGATTACAAGTTAATGAAATCTATGGGCATTAATGAAACACAGTGTAATCATAAAGCATCCTGAACAATATATCTAGACCGACCTTGGTCATGTTTGATTGTTATTCGGTGTCTGGAATAGTTTATCAACAATCTAATTAATTAATCAAATTATTTTTGGTGGTGCTGTTCAAACAAGGTTTGTATCTACCTGACGCCAGACTAGGGTGTAATTAGAGCCCTCATCTGTATACTAATCCGGATTAATGAATATAGGTTTAAGTCGTTGGCCATCGAAAATCGGTAAAGACTGTCGCACACGAGCGATTAACCATCGGCGACTATTTGCGAGCGATTTCCAATCGGCGTCGGACTGTTTTCCACGTGACAGACACTTGGCTTTTTTATTAAATGGCTTTGATTGAAAACTGCATAGAAGTGTTAGCTTACCTATGGATGATTATGTGGCCCCGGCGGCGGGGCGACCTTATAACGTGCATTAACAATGTTTTACATCGAATCACGTGATCCCTATAAATTCTCCCCAGTTGGGTTGAGAACATAAAGGCAATCTGCGTTTGCCAGTCTGATGGAAATATTACACTATTTTAATGGACATACTTTGAAACTGCATAGAAGTGTTAGCTTACCTATTGATGATTATATGGCCCCGGCGGCGGGGCGAGCTTATAACGTGCGTCAACAATGTTTTACATCGAATCATGTGACTTACAGCCTGGATAGCCTACACATTGAGATTTTCTGGCTCTAACAAATTCCAAATTTATGCAAACGTATCTTTGATTCATAGAGTGGTTATCAGAATATGAGAAAAGGAAATTAAATGATTTCTACGCTGTTTACATTTTATTAGTTTTCCAAACCGGCTGCCGTAGAAAACTATATTAGTTTACGATCTGATACTAAGGTAGATGCGTGAATACAACCACCGATCTTGATCTAGCTCGGTGATTGATTGTGTTCTAATCAAATTAATAAATTACCAGTAATCAGATTGTCCTGGGTTAGTGTCTCGATAAACAGTTTGTCTCTACAGGTCTGCATACAAGACAGGAGGCCTCTAATTATACACATCAGACAGAGTTCTACTGACTTGGTTACTAATCTTTAATTATATATCTTGAAACATCACAAGGGACAATATCAAATAGAGGACTCGTTAATTACCCTACGGGGTAATGTTTTGAGAAGCAACTTTCTGTCTGTGAAAAAACGGTTATGGTTTCTCGTTGAGTGTTCACATCTATCGCAGAAAGGCATATTTAAAATTATAAAACTAAATTATATATAATATTTAAGACAGTTGAATCTAAATTATGCTCATGTATCCTCGAAAGACGTGTTTCCTGTTATTTTAAAACGGTAAAACAATTGCCTGAAAAGAGTCAATTTAATCTTGATTATGCTGATGTATGGTTAAAAGACGTGTTTCCTGATATTTTAAAACGGTAAAACATTTGCCTGAAAGGAAACAGTGAAATCTCAAATATGCTCATTTATCGTAAAAACACGTGTTTCCTGATATTTTAAAAATTGTCAAATATTTGTAAAAAATAAGAAACTTAAACCAAGAGAAAGCAATTTTTTTTCATTGACGATACAGGACAAACACACACTTATGCTCTAGTTAGCCATTCAAACATTTTCAAAATAAGCCTTGAACTGGTAACAAGAATTGATGTGATCGTTTTTTCTATAACAAATTAGAAATATTAAAAGAAGTTTCCGACTTTTTTATTTCAGTTAATGTTCTGGTACCCAATATACAAATCTCTTCATTGTAATGACAGTGTTATTGAAATACATTTTAGCTATTTTCGCTCATTAATTTTTCCGCTTTATCGTCCGTGGAAAATGCCTAGTCCCTACATGAAATATATCAACCAGATGTCCAAAATAGCCTACATGCAACATAACTAACCAGATGCCAAAAAAAAACTATATGAAACATATGTTAACCAGATGTCCAGATTAGCCCATATGAAACCTTTCTTAATCTTTCCAGATTTGCTTATATGAGACATACCTTAACCACATGTCCAGACTAGCATAAATGAAACATATATTAACCTGATGCCCAGATTAGCTTTTATGAAAAATGTGTAAACCAGATTTCCAAATTAGCCCATATGAAGCCTTTCTTAACCTATGCAGATTTGCTTATATGAGACATACCTTTACCAGATGTCAAGACAAGTTTTAATGAAACATGTATTAACCAGATGCACAAACTAGTCTGTATAAAACATATACTAAGCAGATGCCCAAGTAAGACTTTATAAAACATTTCTTAACCAGATGTCCAGATTTGCCTATATGAGAAATATTTTAACCAGATGCAGACTAGCCCATATGAAACATATCCTAACCAGATGCCCAGCTAAGACTAAGACAAGCTTTTATGAAACATATCTTAACCAAATGTGCCGACTAGCCTATATGAGACATATCTTAACCAAATGCCCAGACTAGCCTGTATGAGACATGTCTTAACCAAATGGCCCGACTAGCAAATATGAGACACATCCTAACCAAATGCCCACACTAACTTTTATGAGACATATCTTTACCAGAGGCCCAAACTAACCTATATGAGACATATCTTTACCAGAGGCCCAAACTAGCCTATGTGAGACATATCTTTACCAGAGGCCCAAACTAGCCTATATGAGACATATCTTTACCAGATGCCCAGACTAGCCTATATGAGACATATCTTAACCAAATGGCCAGACTAGCCTATATGAGACATATCTTTACCAGATGCCCAGACTAGCCTATATGACAAATACCTTACCTAGTGCCTTGATTATACAGTATGAGGCATGTAAACCGATATCCATAGAGTATGCGTAATTTTTTTTCTTCAAATGCGAATCGTATCAGGGGACTAATTTCATTCAATGAGAAATCCGGTAAACTGGATAGCCTATAAGTAACCCGACTTCATGTTCTAAGAGTCTTTTCTTCACACGTCAAGAAAGTAATGTCAGAAAATCAATATAAAGAGCAGAGCTGGCTCAAATAGATTGTTTGGTAAAGTTATTTTTTTCTGTCTAGTTCGAATTGGACGATGGCTAGCAACAACTGATAATCTCTGTATGTAATTCCGATTAGGGATACATTGCGTACTCAATGGTATTTCAAGTATATGACGACAGATTGTTCATTAAACATTGTTTCTTGCTGAAATTAGCGCGTGCGCTTACTATCCCTACTCCACTTTAGACTAAGCCACCACCGCGGGCTTGAAAGATAATAAAATAATTTGATTTTGTAAACCTGTCATCACCTGTGTTTCTAATGATGAAGATGCTTTATTCTTGAAACCCCAGTGCAAACGTATCAACCGGAATATACTGCCATAGTCTGGGTTTGTCATAGATAAACTGTATTCTCCACATCAGATCAAGAAGTAACTATTGCTCTGAATGAAAAACAAAATTTACCGGCTTAAAAAAGGTATAAAAAATTATATATTTTAATTGTCATTTAAATTTCTACTGCCCGTCCTTCTGTAAATATAGTGAAGTAATAATGTATTGTTATTTAAGGAGATATTGACTTGTCCATAATGTTATTGTTATGGTACATTGTCTTCAGTACTGGTCGCTATGGTGGTTACGGATAAGAAGAAAATGATAACGTTTGGTTGTCCTCTAATACTTGCAGTGTTACAGTGTAATGCCGACCTGTTTTCTGTATTCATGTCTTAATCTACCGAATTATCCAAAAAAATCCTCCGCAAACAAAAATGAACCCAAGAGAGCAATCTTGTTGATTCAGCTTCAGACCCGAGAATAAAAAAACAGTTCAGTATTGCTAAAGATAGAATCATTACTTTCTCTCGCGTCAAGTGATTTCTGAAAAGAGCAGTTAACGACTTTTTGTTGGGGGAAAAACCTGGTCATCGAATCTCGTTTTTAAAAGTGAAAGCACGATAAAGAAAGGGGTTTCCAGGGTGAATACAAATGACAAAAATATTTAACACGGACAGAGAACCTAAATAAGCACGGCTCACAAACTACATGTACGCCGCTACCGTCTATCCATACTTTCTCAAGTGAAGAAACATGTTGAAAATCACTTTTTTTTTACAATGTGACAATATAACTTGTGTCTAATTTTACAATCGGAGATTTGAAGATAAAAGACAAGCTACGAACCCAAATTAGCGAAGATAAAAATCGGGTTTTCTAAACGGAACAGCTCTGTTCCAAAGGTTTCAATTTTTTTCACCATCTATTTGATTACTACCAACCATTTAAACAACAAATTAGGCTGTTTCTGCTATTGCTTTTATAAAAGAATAAAATCTTCGAGAATGCTAGCCTAGAAACCATATCCAGGCAGGAAAGTGGAGCTGTGTGTCCCTGTCACAAAATGATACAACAATGCATGGTTCCAGTTTACCCCTGAAACCTATGGCCTTTTCTACATCATAGATATATTTTCCGAAGACGATCCCCACATCTTCCGGGAAACATACCAGACGCTTCCTGAGACCATCCATTCACGATGCAATGCACTAAATGATTCAATACGAACACCTCTCCTTGGGGATCGTTCAATTTCAACAGGAAGAAACTAGATCCTGTCAGCTTTGTAATAATGCTTAATGCTAGATTGATTCAGAATTGTCTTGCAAAGAAAAGATACTAGTTAGAAGTATTGGAGGTTTAAGAACAGATCGGGGGGGGGGGGGGGGGGGGGATTA